>NW_018922042.1:13477-37957 GCF_002207925.1 Prunus avium | reverse complement strand
ATGATGAACTCTAAACGTGTTGATGAAGATGTTCGCAATCAAGACCGGGTTTAGTGGCTCAAGATGCATGATTCTCTCTAAAATAAGTAGAGTGCATGGTTCGTGCTACAATACTCGTGCCCTCCCCATAACCGAACCTAGGTGTGTTTCGTACTTCGAATCAATTACAAGGAAAACCCATTAAGTTCAAAGAGAATATGAACATCACAAGAACCCTAATAGTATGATGTTTACATTAGGTATTCAAGAAACCAATTCACATGGATGATTCTTACTTCATCCATTTATTGCTTAGGAAAATATGAAGATACACACAATCCCAACAACCTCTAGAAGCATGCTTTCAAAGATGGCCAACCAAGGAAAAACATACATCAATGATAGATTAAAATAGTGAATTGAAATTCATCAACAAAATCTAGAAATTCATACACTCAAGCATCAAAACAATAAAGTAATCATGTTTAGGGCTTCAACCTAAGCCCTAGCTATGGAGTTTAGTTCCTCATACTTATTTCAAATACAAACTCAAAACAAAACTAGAAAGAGTTTACAGATTTTGTGAAAATGGTGGGAGCTCAAGGTCTTCAATGGTGGAAATCTCTTCCACTTCTTGCTTTGTTGCCCTTGTCTTCCTCCTTGAGCTCCCTAGCTCCAAGCTTCATCTCCAGCTCCAAAATCTCTACAAAATTATGGAATGATAGAATGATTTCCAGATTGCACTCCCTTTGCTCCTTTGCCCATCCTTCACCTTGCTTTTCAGCTTTACTTTTAATATAAAACTACCACCTTTGTTAAAGCCTTAGCCTTTGTCCCCTTGCCATGATGGGGTTCTTTTGTTCTTGTCTTCTCAAATATGCTCTTTGTTTCAGATAATATCTCTCAACCAAAGTAATTTCTTGTTACCAAATTGTATGGTAACAAGAAGAATCAAGATGACACTTATGGAGGTAAAAGCTGGAGCAAGACAATTCTCTAGAGTTGCTGTAACATGTAGGATCAGTTGGATAGGCTATACTTATCCAATGGAGCTCAAATGTGGATATGTTGTAGTCCACATCCATTGGAACAAGTTTCATGAAGATCTTCACCTCATCCGAGCACCAGAGCATGCTGATCCAAGGCCAAGAAGTTGACCTACGAAAATGAACAAAATCAGAATTTATAACCAATAATGCCCTTTTAGCTCATTTTCATTCTAACCGAGGTAAAACCTATGAAAACACAAAAGAGAAGTAAAAAGCTATAAAATGTCAAGAACTAACTCAAAATATTAGGTGAATAACATGATAAATCATGTGTAAAAATGAACCGAACAAATACTTTCCCCTGAAATTCACCAATGGCTCTTTCCTCAGTCCCCATTTGGCCTTTGGGTGGGTATTCCATCAGGTGGTTTGATGTAGAAACGTAAACACATCAGTTAAAATTATGTAAACGATCAAGCTTGAACGTTAAAACTCATAACATGTTGAATTAATGTCTTGGAACTAAACTGCCTGTTCACCTTCTAAGTCTGAGTTAATCATATTATGTTTTCTGTTCCTGTTGTGTGCAGGTGTGGATATGATCAGAAGTATTTTGGTCCGGTCACACCTGCCACTGCCAGAGTCATTGGCCTTGGTAATGGAAAAGTCAGTATTGTGTCACAACTAAGTCCCTAGGTCTAACAAGAAATGTTGTCAGCCACTGTCTAAGTGGGCAAGGTGGAGGATTTCTTTTCTTTGGGGCTGATCTTGTCCCTTCATCAGGAGTCATATGGACATCAATGGCTCCCAATTCCATGGGGTGAGTAGTCTCTATTTGTCCTGTTTACCTTCTGATAAAGCATTATTTCTAGTCTGTACATAATCCATGGCATTTTCCATAGAGATAATAACTTGATTTTTAGTTTCAGGAAACGATACACATCTGGACCAGCAGAACTTGTGTTTGGTGGAAAGGCTACCAGTCTAAAGGGACTTAACATGATTTTTGACAGTGGGAGCTCCTACACTTACTTCAATTCCCAAGCTTATCCGGCAATAGTTACTCTGGTGAGAAGGAAACAACAGAGAGCATTAATTAAACAGTTTATTCAATTGTGAGATCATAATATGGAAAATACAACATAAGGTTAATGTCTTAAGTATCAACTTCAAGAAGAAACCAATTCAAACTAACAATAATCTCCTAAACTAGACTATCCACGGGACCATGTTGTAGAAATCAAGACAAACTGGGCACTAAAGTGAGACGTGAAAACACCCGATCCCATTCCGACCCTGGTTTTGTCCAATGCCAGTTGCTCCGGCCTACTCCTCATTCTCACCTGAGACTCACACTGAAACATTTAATGAGCATAACTCAGTAACTAACAAATAGACAAAATAAACAAAGACTTCAGTTAAAGGCTTTAAGCAGTATGTCTGCTATATGAGAATAATTGTGCTATATGACATGTATGCCTCAATTAAAAAGAAGAAGAAATCAAAATCCTTTTATATTTTACCCTTTCCTTTTCTTGCTCAAATCCTTGGTACTCCCCTCATGGAAGGCAATGCTGTTAACCGCTTGAACAAGTATACATTCCTTCAAACCTTTAAAATTTTGGCATGGTCCTTTCACCATGAACCGTTCCTTTTACCTTTCATTGTATTTTTCTACCATAGGCATTTCCGTAGGTCCTGAAATCATTTTAACAAATTCCAAAATCATTTCCGAAAATTCCCTATTACGGCGAAAACATTTACTAGTTTCTATCAATAAGAAATCCCGTAAAACATCTTGTCTAACAAAAACTATGCATATGCTATGCGCTTTACTACGATGTCATGCTCTTAATGTAATCGCTACTTGGAGCAGCCTTACTAACACAATTCAGAAAACTCAAACATACTTTCCAAATCTTTACATAAGCAGCATGCAACTTAATGATAACCAGTCATTAACATAACACAGAACGAGTCTAGTTACTTACCTTGAGTGTCCAAAGCTCACACACCTTTCACATAGTAAGTTTAACCTATAAAAGTGCACTCATATAATCATATAATTGCATGATTTTAAGAAACACAAAGATATTACACGGCCCTTTCAAAACTTTTAAACGAAATCTGCCAGCAATGATCTCTTACTCTAAAAATTTGTGATGCCCTTCTAATGTGTGCAGGAAAATTTCTCTGAAATTCTGTAAGTATGAAAACAACCCAAAGATGTTTCCCTAAAAATGTCAGAGCCTAAGTCTGCTTCAAACAATAACTTTTCTTAAAAGCAAACCTGAGTTCCTGAAATGGGCTGAAGAACAATCAGTCTCAGACTTTGAAGTAAAAACCCTACTTAGACTACAAATTTAGGTTTGACAATTTGAGGGCTTGTTTAGCTTGGCTTCACTACATGGTGTAGAAAAACGAGATCAGCAGAGTGTTCTAGATTAGGTTTTCAATCTGGCAAACCTAACTTTGAATCACTTCTCCTGCAACTCCGCCCGAATCCATGAATTTTCTGACAAAGTAACCAACCCCAAAACGCAACCATTTTTTTGTAGTAGTTTCCTCTATCGGTCCAATTTCAACCATAAAAGTTTCAGAATGTATTACTGAATTAACAATCAGACATAAATACTTTTCCAAAACTGTTGTTAACGATTTCCGAAAGAATCCTAATTATTTCCCAACCAACAATACTACAAGGTTTTCTAGACTCATACCTTCACACTTGCACAAAACTTCTCTGTAATGAAAAATTACCTCTTCTCAGCTTTAACTTACCCTTCTCTCTAGGGTTACTGTGAAAAGTAAGGATGGAGAAGTAACTAGGGTAAAAGGGTGGGAGGAGGGTTTGAGGTCTCTTTTATGGGTGTTTGGTGGAATATGAGGGCTGGCACGGGAGCTATTCCAGGTTAAGCAGAGCTGAAATTGCACTCTGGTTAACCATAAAAGTTTAGTAACTTGGCTAAACTTATGACAAGTAACTTCAAGTTCTCTGACTAGGAGAAAAAGAACTTCGAGTCCTGAACCATACCCAAAAAATGGATCACATTTCCATAATATATATATATATGTATTTTTCCTCTTTCCCAGTTTCATAGAGATAATACCTTGATGATTTTATTCTCAGGAAACACTACTCATCTGGACCAGCAGAACTTGGCTTTGGTAGCAAGCCTACTTGTGTCAAGGGCCTTCACATGGTGGTATTTGATAGTGGGATCTCCTACACTTCAATTCCCAACCTTACCAGGCAATAGCTAATCTGGTGACAACAATAGAGAGCATTTTTGTATAGTTAATTTATAATAATTTTTGTAGATAACTAACCATCACCAACTCATGTTATCAGGTGGTAAATGATTTAAATGGAAAGCCTCTAAAGGATGCAACTGAGGATCAATCCTCCCAATCTGTTGGAAAGGCAGCAAACCATTCAAATTTGTTCACGATGCATAGAACTAATTCAAGACCTTGCACTGAGCTTTACAAACATCAGGAATGATCAGCTGCAATGCGTGCTTGGGGATTTTCAATGGCATGGAAGTAGGACTGGCAAATCTGAATACCATAGGAGGTAAAAATACTAACATAAGAAAAATCTTCCCACTCTTTGTTTTTTTGGTGGATAAAGTCTGATCTTTTACTTTCTTTTTACGGACATTACTATTCAAGACACGATGTCGGCATATGACAACGAGAACCAGCGAACTGGATGAGCTCCTGCGAATGCAATAAGCTTCCCAAGTCCTGAACCATTCTGTCATATTTGGAAGATAAAATATTACTTCAGCAGGAAAAAAAGAAACAAAAAATTTCTTTTTGACATACAAGGTGGCAAATGCGAGCATCTCCCAATACCAGATAAGACATACTGTCCTTGATCCGTCTCTGAATCTACATCAGTAGTAGGGAGCCCTAAATAATTCTTTGGCTTTCGTTTGGTGTTGTTCCTAAGTGGTTTCTGCACATTGCTCCCCACCGGCGTATTTTTGTAATTTCCTTTTAACATCAAATACGTAAAATTTTAAATATATAAAAAATCAGAGTTTTATCAAAGCCAAAACCAATTTTCACAACATAATTCTGCCTCTTATTAGCTATAGCCTACTCTGAGTATTGCCATGGGAACAGGCTCGGAAGAAGCTAAAACAATGCGCACAAAATATTGGAATGATCAATTACTCTCTGTTTAATTAGAAGATAAAGTCAAACAAATAAACATGATCAAGTTTGGGATATTTTGTTGTCCAAACACAAATAACATAGTGATGTTATGTTATATTACAAAAAGTGATTATGTACCAGACATCTGATTTCTAAAGCAAATTGCATCACCCTTGTGTAGGAGCAAAATTTACTCCTCAAGTAAACAATCAAGCAACACGTGTTCCTAATTTTCTCCAAAATCGCTAGACTTGATGGCCAAGCTATACATAATAACCCACTACCATGTCCATTATGGAATTGCTGATCATAAGAGAAAAACAAGGAACATGGAACATAGAGCCAATACTTAAAATGACATTATTACTGTTCTACTACCATCTACTTGAACACTCACTAGCTCGAGTGTCAGAGTGTTTTCTTGCAAGTAGTCCCTTTTTTCCTTATTGTTGGCAAGCGAAAAAGTGTCCAGCTTTGCAACATTGATTACAAGATCACTTGTTGGAGGACCCGAAATTTCCGCCCCAACACCCTAACAAAGTTCTGTTATATTGAGATACACAATAAGCACATAAAAAATCTAACACGAAGTCGACCAAACTACTTCCGATAGACATTCTATTATTCTTGAATCTTGAACTTGTAGGGCTGGTACCATATCCATTCTTCCTACGTTTATTTGCTTCTGTACTCGTTTCTGCTCCTCATGAGTATAATCTACATAAAATCTCAAAGGGCAGAGAAAATAGGGACACCTGGCAAGGTGGCTCCTGCATCAACAATGTAGACATTGCCTGAGACATATTCAGAAGAGTCGTGTACTAAATAACGAACTAGTGATGTCAATGCTGGATCCGAAGTGCCAAAAGTTCTTAAGGGGACAGTTTTCATAGCCACATTGTGTAGCCAGTCTTTTTTCATAAGACCCTCCGTGATTTCAGATCTGAAAAGTCCCGGCGATATTGCATTCACTCTGATTTTGTGTACCCCCAATTCCATAGCCATAACCTGTTAAACTTAATA
Organism: Prunus avium; assembly: GCF_002207925.1. Next base: position 31,799 of record NW_018922042.1, on the reverse strand, counting down.
ATAATTAGAACCCTTCACTTACACTACCATGTGCAGAGACAAGTGCATGGAAATTTTAACAGTCAAAATGTATGGTAGGGAAAAAAAAAGTAAGACTGAATAGATCAGTAATTCAAAATACATTTCCAGAAATTCTCAGAGGCAACAAAAGCAAAAACGGGATAGGTGTGGAACACACTGGTCAACCAGTAGTCGATGTGACAAATGACTATTTAGCAATAAGCAGGTGCTTATCATCAATTTTAGCTAAGAATTTGAAGTGGAAAAACTAAAGATATTTATTCTACCTTTTGTGTGCCTATGATTCTTATTTCTTATTAACTACAGTTCTCTAATTCTTAAGTTTTTTCCTTTCCACAAGAATAACATTTGATACATCTTCAAATTGCTCCCGGACATTGAATCTGTTTGCTTGTTTCCCCTTTTTATCAATTGCAATGCCATTTCGACAACACTGTCCTATAAACCATAATTCACAAAGCACAATATTTGGCAAGAACAAGTCATAATTAAAACCATGATGAATCTACAAAATCTCAAACAATGCCTAGGCAAAGTTTCGAAAAATATCGAGGAGTGAAATTGTATGTGTTTGCCCAGCACGAACTCAAACTGCGGGCCATGAGTTGTGATACCCACGGACCTGCTTAGATTCATTTGGTTGATTGACCATAACCCATCATCTGAACTTTAACCCAACAAGGAACTCATGCAATTGGGGTGAGCCAAAGCTCAAATTGGACTCTGATTAAGCTTCGGTAAAAGCTCAGTAACTTGGCTCAGCCTAAGCCAAATAGCTTCAAGTCATTAACCATTCCCATACAAAAGATAGACCACATTAAGATGACTAGTGTTCTAGCATTTAAAACAGTGCGATTAATGAACTAAAAAGACCAAGAATCAAAAGCTTCCTTCAACCAGGAAGGAGAATAGAAGGAAATTTAGAGGGTGTCCCATAGGCCTAATAACAATATTCCCTTAGTAGACTAAAAAAGAATTGAAATACTTCTAGGCTCATTTCTGTCCTTAAGTCTATTTTTCTTATTAAATCCACCCCTTCCTTATTCAAAGACTTTGTAATGGTCTTCTTTATTGCTTGTGTTGAGCAATACCCACCACCCCAAGAGGCAGTGCATTCCTTCAAGTTGTTATAATTCAATTATAGGCCAAAAGCCAAGCTAAGCCAAGCAGATAAAAAAAAAGTATGATTCCTTTCTCTTAAGTTATTAACAAGATTATGTTAAGTCAATGGAGATACCTTTGCCAAAGTGTTTACACCAATCTTTGAACAATTGTATGCTACACCTCCAGGCAAATGTCCACGATGAAGACCTGCAATGGAAGATATATTGATGATTGATCCTCCCTGATCAGCGTCGCGCATGTGTATAGCAACATATTTTGACACCAACCAGGTCCCTGTCAAATTTGTCTTGAAAACATTATTCCATTCCTCCTCAGACAATTTGAGTGCGGAACTCACATTACCTGAGGAACACATATGGAAATGAGCGATTATGATACACCAACAATGACATGCCACAGAGGTACAATATGATACCCAAACAGTGAGTCTGTGATAAAGGTCAAACTCTAAATATTAAGACACTAAATTTGGGAGCATGATATTAATCACTATCTAATTTTTTATAGTGCCTAATGCATATTTTTATCTTTGTTTTCTTATAGAACCTTTTGTATGTTAAAATATGAAAACAACCACCGCTTAAAATCAAATTTTATCCATTTCAAATCATGCATGAAATGACTCCCCAGACATATGCCGACACAGGTCTTGCAAGAGTGTCTAAGAGTGTGGAAGACGAACATTGTTCTTTGTCATTGACACACACAGAACGTGCTGGACTAAACATAACCACACAGAATGCAAAGGTTTCCCTTGTTTGCATTTGTCATCAACGCCGAACTACACTTTCACCTACTTGACTCATCTCATTTAACATCAAGCGCAGTGGCATGACAAAGAATAGAATCGACATCTATCTACATTGTCCCTGGAACTCTGTTTGCAATGAAGACCCAGCCAGCTAATACTTGTAGCACTCAAATGGATTCAAGCTCACAAATAATATATTAAAAATCAGCAAATTTTTATTGTCTGCCCACTTCCCATCATTCTAGAGTTCAACAACTAGTCAACCAATGATAATGCAAGAAAAGAATACAGATAAACTTAACAAGTCAAAGCATCAGGGAAATCCCAGAACTTGAATTTATCTTCGAATTTTAAAAAATGGAAGTTTTGGGTTTTCCTATACAGCCTAAATCTTATTGTTGGTTCTAGTACCTCAATTTATCTTTCTCCAAAAACACAAGTACAATATACCACATATGTTAAACTTAACACACACAAAACAAGAAGATGTAAAATTTTCTCAGGAACCAAAAACAGAACGCAAAATCCTAAACAACAATCAAAGCTCACCTCTAATACCGGCATTGTTAACGAGGGCATCGATGCGCCCAAACGCGTCCCAAGCCTTGTTTACAGACTTCTCAATAGCTGGCCCGTCGGCGCTGACATCGAGCTCCACAGCCACGGCCCTGGAGCTTCCAGGCCCATTCACAGAAGAAGATGAAGAAGATGAAGAAGGCGCGGTAATGGTTAGCTGGTTGATTTCATCACAGACGGATTGAAGGCGGTCGATGCGGCGAGCCGCCGCTACGATCCTGCATCCGGCTTTAGCCAAGTCCAAGCAGAACTCGCGGCCGAGGCCAGACGAAGCGCCGGTGACCATGACGACCTTGCCGTGGAGGTCGCGCCATGGCTCGAGGTGGTCCGCGACTTGGTTCGCCATACTTGCTCTCAGTCTGTGTTGGATTTGTTTGATGTATGAGTCTGGTGTGACAAATGGCCAGGAGGAAAGAGTAGATCCACGGGGTTTGCTGTGGTCTTTACATATGGGAGTTTTGTTGCGAAATCTGTACCGTTGGTGGGTTCTGTATGGACGGTCGAGATCCGGGTCAACTATTTTCATCATGACAAAACAAAAAGATGTTTGGTAAGGTCGCAGGTGGTGGACTCTTTCGTTGAATTGGGAAGGTTGGCTGCTACTTTGATTTCTGATTTTTCAGGTATTAGATTACGTTTTTATAATGCGGGACTCAGAGCCGCTCGTGAGTTTTCAGATGCTTAGGGTGAAAATTAAAATGAACCGTTTTTGTAGATACTCGTTACACAAAAATAAAATACTAAACATTTTTGTATATGTATATATTTATGGTTTCAAATAGATGTGTTGGTTTATATATAGCTTACATTAACACATGTAGAAATGAACGTGCACATGGACTTCCTAAGCATGTGTGTGTATTGATAAGAAATATTTTTGGGAGACAATATAAAATTGGTGATTTTTAACATGTGGTTTGTGGTGAGCTTGAATCCATTTTATTGCTACGAGTGTCGGCTTGCTCGGTCTTCATTGCAAACCATATAAAATAGAACACATGAATCATGATACTTTTTTTTTTTATATATATATATAGAAAAGATTGTATTTCATTAAAACCGAAAGGAACATCACATGGTAAGAACTAGAATGTTAATAACGGCCTCGTTGAAACCTTCTCAGAGAAAACAAAACCTCGGAGCAAGAAAGAGTACCACACATGCTATTGACTAAATAGAAGAGTCAAACAACTTATACAAAACATACAAACCTAAAACCCAACCACAAAACCCTTAAAACATCATCCCATCACTACGTATGTATTGCACAAGGCCTCCAAATGTTTTTAAAAGCCCAGCATTATATTATATATTTTCTGCTACTTTTCGTTCTAAGCAAATTTTTATTCCAAAACATTATTTTTGGTGTTCTAACGTGCAAATTTTTGTTCCAAGCATTAACAAATTAAAAAACAATACTCGTGAGTCATGCGTGTCTGCAGCGTGCTCTCCTTGCTATTCCTAAATCGTTTTTCTTTCATTTGGCCCCAAATTCACTTCTTCTTGACTCTCCTGTCCAAAAAAAAAATTCTTCTTTACTCTTTGGCAAGGCAAAAAGCGTGCTATGTGTCTCTGCTCCTCCACCACACCTCTCTCTCTCTCTCTCTCTCTCTCTCTCTCTCTCTCACATATATTAGAATTTAGAAATTATGTGTTGCATTTGGAATTAGCCATCATATGATTGCAAGAAGAAACCTAAAAAATCAGGTGAATCTCTACCCCTAATGAAAAATTCGTTATTTTACTTATATATATATATAGAGCCTCATCAACTCTCTTCGCATAGGGCCTCCATATCTAATGGACCGGCTTTGCGCAAAACCATTGAAACACATCCCATCACTACGCAGGTACTGCCAAAGAAAGCCTCCTATGATCTAAAGAAAGCATCATAGTTCTTCGTATAGAGTCAAAAATGCATTATGAACATCATAATAGATCCAGCTAAACACCAACCGCCACCTCCAATTTTCTTGATCCAAAACCCAAGTTGACAAGAAAGGGAGACCAAGATTGGCCTCTTAGCCTAAAGAAATTTCCGAAAAAAGATCTTCATAGTAGGAACGTTCATAGGTTGCCAAGCCCACGAACGTTCCATAGGAGAATTATTAGGGAGACCTTGGAGACCCCTTGAGGCTAGTCTCTTCCGCCTTGTCAACAAAATCTTCGATACAAAAACTATGCTTACTAGAAAAAGTCGTGCCACTGACAATCAGATGCCTAACACCAGTTTCCTCGCGCTTCTGATTCCCACTTGGTGCCACATACTTGTCATCCTCTTGAGCAGAAGAGGCGGTGGTCACCACCATAGCGTTAAGATGAAGACCCCTCACCAGCGACTACCTCCTTGGGAACCTAGAAAGAAAGCCGACACAGCTACCCCACGAAGAACAAAAGAATAAAAAAAAGGTCGTACCCAATACATCAAGAAGTACCCAGAGAGACAATAAGAGAAGACTGAGAGATACGGCACAAAGAATGAATAAAGAAAACTGAAGAAACCCTAATCCTAGCCGTCAAGGCTGTCCTCGCATGAATGAGAGAGTGACCCCAAACATAAAAGAAAGTTAATTAGGGCTAGATGAATCATGATACTTGTGGGAAGACATGTTTTTTCTTTGGTAGATTAGGAAAAAGAAAAAAAAAGTTTGATTAGTGATTTTTAACATGGGCATACAATATAAAATTGGGAAAAATGTGTGCATTATGGGAAGACACGTTTTTTCTTTGAGTTGTTTACACTAACAATTGTTTATATTTTTAAGATTTTGAAAATTACACTAACACGTCATGAACTTTCAAATTGTTTTCACAAAACTCCTTATGTTAATTTTTCACCTAAAAATTGTCCATCTCATCAAACAAATTTCTCCACATAACAATATTAACCTCATAGATTAGATTGCACACCATGAGGTCTAATTGTTGAAGTTAATTTTTTTCATTTGAATAAGTTTTTTTTAATGAATCATAAATTTTGACTGAAAATTAAAGAAATGAGTTTTTTGTTTGGTTTTTATTTTGAAATACTACAAAAACTGAAAAAACGGAGTTAGAGATTAAAATGTAAATAGTTAACAAGTTTAAGGACCGTTACTTCAAAAAGATAGTGGATAATGGCATTGGAGGTATGAATGGACCCTATGAAACCATGAGAGAGATGAGGGAGCTTGAGACTTTGACGAATATGAGGGAGGGTGAGACCATGAGTGGGTTAGGAGAGATGAGCCAACATTAGATTCATAAGAAAAATGACTTATATATATGCTTTGCTGAGTTAAAAGAGTGTCCTTTGTGGCATTGTAATTTCTGAGTTAAAAGGGTGAAGCAACAGCTGGACCTAACAACAGTTAACTTGATTTAGTAAGTATTGTAATTTCTTTCAGTTTTCAAAGTTCTCTCAGAGTTCTAGACCTGAGACAACACTAAGTTAGGAGTGTGAGTGTCCTTTGTGGCATTGCTCGAGTGTTGTAAGTGTGAGAGTATGAGTGTCCTGCGTGGCATTGCTTTCACTAGGAACTAAGATTTCTGTAAGTTTTTACATTGTTATTCAAGCTTCACTAGTTAAATAAAGTTAAAGAGTTTTTGAGTTAATAGTCCTACACATTCTAATTTCATACATAAGCATTACTTTAAATGATTCATTATATTTTCATTCATGCAATTCTTGAGTTAAGAATTTTATGCATCTATGCTTTAATTAAATTTTATTTCGAGTTATTCCAATTTTATCTTTCAATCATCCTCTTCCTCCCTTCTCTGATTGTTCACCTTAGTTAATCCGCTTCCCTAGTTAACTAGTTAAAAAGCCTGCCTTCTATTCTTATAGGTCCTAGTCCCCTTCTGGTATCAGAGCCGTAAGAGTTAAAAGAGTTGAGTCTAAATTTGCTACTCATATCGCCCAAGTGGCTGATTTAAGTCTTCTGAGTTAGCAAGTCTCCCAAGTCTTTTCTAATTTAGTCAGTCTCCCAAGTTACTTCTGAGTCTTCTCTGAGTCATCTAGTTCCTTAGGTTCTATCTCTCAAGAGAACGTAAGGTAAGCCCAGGACCAAAAAATAAGTCCCAGGTAGTGGCCTGAGCGGTTACGGCACAAGAAGGTGAGAGAGAGAGAAACCCATAGGTCTTAGGTACTTTAGAGTAAGTTTTAGGAGTCACCCAAGAGTCTTTCTATACTTAGAAGATATGTAAGAGTCTTTCTAATTAGGTTGATTTAAGTCAAACACGTAAACAAAATGAGTCATTTATTTAGAACCAATTCAGTTAATTATTCTAGTTCTAGAAACAGTTTGTGCCCAATGCCAGACATAGTTAATGAAGAACAATTAGAATTTGAGTCAACTAGTAGTGAGTTACACTGTAATGATTGGAATATACCCAGAGTCCCTAGTAAAGAAATTTATAAGCAAAAATGGTCAATTAATGCATTTAAGCAAACTACGCATATTAAGACAGTAGAACAAGTCTATGCCTTAGGTAAAGAACATGAAACATGCCAATTACTTAATCTTGAGTCAATTAAGAAACATAGAAAAGAGGGTAATAATTTCTTGCATATAGGATTAGTTCAAGTTGCAGTTAAACCCTTAACTAAGTTAGGTCATAATGCAACAATTCTTTTAAGTTTAAGAGATGCCAGATTTAAGGATTTCGAAGATGGAGTTTTAGGAATTATTGAGTCAAGCTTAAGCCATGGTCCAGTCCATTTCGATTGTTTTCCAGATTTCACAGTTAGTCTAAGTGATCCTCATATATTAAAAGTTTTAACTTTAAATATTAAAACGCATGGTTATAATGTTTTACCAGGAAGTCAACCATTAGCTTTAATTTATAGAATTTATTATAAAGTCACAGGCACAAATATGAATTTTCAATCCCTTAGTAAAAGCCCCAAGAATCAAACGCTTTTAATTCAGAGTCATACGTCTAATGCTAATATCACAGTTCCCAAAATGATTAGATGGTCTGATATAAAGTTACCTCCAGATTGGTTTCTTACAACTGAATGCCCCCCTAAGTCGGTTCAACCTAGTCTAAACGATTTAGATTACATTCAACCTTATTTAGATGGTACAGTTAAAATTAGTTTTGATAGGCCAGTTAAGTCCACAGTACAGTTAGAACAGTTACCAACGCCTAGTCAGTCCTTTAAAATTCCTGCTAGACATTCGTCTGCTGAGTCATCCTCAATTACAGAACGAGATTTAGAAGCCGATAGAGCCCCAATTGATCTTAAAATTAATGAATTAAGAAAACAAAAGCAAGTAGTGCAACCAAGATATGGAAAAGCCCCTACTGCCCCTCCTGAGCCAGTTCAACCAGAGTCACCTACTCGTACAGATTTTGAAGGTTCCACCTTTGAAGTTTGTGATGCCCAGTTAAGAGTTCTTAATAAACCATTTAAAATTCATTGGTCAAAGTTAGATGCCCATTTCCAAGCCCTTGAAAATGCCGAAAGAAAAGCCAAGTATCATGATTCCTTCCCCAAAGCTCAAAGAAAAGAAATTTTCAATGAGTGGAAAGAATATCTAAAAGCAACTAAGTCAGAGTCACCTTACCTTGATTATGTAGAAAGTAAATACATGAGTCAAAAGTTAATTACTTTAACCCAGGAAAAATGGGAAAAAGCCGACAACACCAAAGTTATCAGTACTCACCCCCCCAGTTGAATCAATAGTGATTAATCACAAGAATGCCAAAGTCATTGCTAGTCCTTACAAAATTACTGAGTCAAAAGACGATTTAGATAAAAGAGTCATAGAACAGAATAATTATGCCAATGCAAGCCTAATAGTTATAGGTAAACAATTAGATAAAATAGAAACAAAGGTTGATAAGTTAACCCCTAGTGAAATTACCTTGAAGCCTAAAAAGAAAAGCCTTTAGTTAAATTTCAAGAGTTAAAACCAGAGTCTTCTCTCAAGGTCAGTCCAACAATGAAGAAAATTGAAGAAATGTTTAAAGAGTTAACTCTAGTAAAACCAAAGCCAAATAAGGATAAAGATAAAGGAAAAGAAGAGGAAACCTCAGTTAAAGTTTTACAATTTGAAGTTAATTCTGATAGTGAGTCAATTATGTTTTTAGAGTCAGCCTCTAGTCAAAAGTCAGAAACTAGTAATATTTCTAAAATTGAACAAGCCTTTAGTAACCTCCAAGTTAACCAGGATTCCCAGAGTCTTCAAGTTAGTCGTTTAACAGGTAAAGTTAACCCCACAAGCCTTACCAAAAATTGGTATCCTAAGCCTACGCCCCCAAATGTCCAATTCGAAGAAAGAACCCAAGGTGAGTTCTCAGTGTCTTCTGATAAGCTATACGAATGGAACATCGATGGCTTGTCAGAACAGGAGATACTCAATAAGTTACAACATATGTCTATGGTAGCCAATAGTTATGCCACCAATCACCAGTTAAGACAGTCAGAAATAGTTTCTCTTTTAGAAACAGGTTTCACAGGAACACTTCGTTTCTGGTGGGATAAACATCTCACAGAAGAAGCAAAGTTAAGTATAATTCATGCCTTTAAAACAAATGAAGATGGTCTCCGTATTTTAGATGAGCGAATAGGAACAGGCATAGAAGACGGAGTTAATGTCCTTTTATATACAATAATTGAGCATTTTATAGGTATGCCCAGTAGTACAACTGCTAGGATTCATGATCAGTTAAGTAATCTACGATGCCCTAAGCTAAGTGATTTTAGATGGTATAAAGATGTTTTTATTTCAAGAGTTATGTTAAGAGATGATAGTAATCAATCATTTTGGAAGGAAAAGTTCATAAATGGTCTCCCTAATTTATTTGCCCATAAGATTAGAACAGTCTTAAGCAATGAGTCCGGTCAAATTAATTATGATGAGTTAACCTACGGTAATATAATTAGTACAATTAATCAAGTTGGTATGAAAATGTGTGTAGATTTAAAGATAGGAAAATCAATCCAAGCCAATAGTAAAAATGCCAAGTATGAGTTAGGAAATTTTTGTGAATAGTACGGTCTAGCCCCGGTCCCGCCATCTAGACAAGTCAAAAGAAGCCATGATAGACGCTTTAGTAAAAGACGCCATTATTCTCGTAAGAAAGATTCCTTCAGAAATAATGGTGAGTTTTATAGTAGAAAGAGCTTTTCCCCTAGGAAAAGCAAATAGTCAAAAGGTTATTCAAAAGGTTACCGACAGAGTAAACAGAATCAATTTAAGAAAAGTTCAGATAAAACAAAAGTTAAATGTTTTAAATGTAAAAGATTCGGTCATTTCGCTAATGAGTGCAAAGTTAAAGACACAATTAAACAGTTAAAGTTAAAATCTGATGATGAAGCCAAACTAATTAAAGTTCTTGAGTTAGCTAACACTGAGTCAGATCCTATGTCCTCAGATAAGTCAGTTAACTATAGTTCAGATAATTCCCAGTCTAGTTCACCAGAAGTTCAGTTAGGTTGTAAAGATAAATGTTGTCAAGTCTTAAGCAAATCAATTTGTGTTCTCACTAAGCAAGAAGAACAAGAAGAGTTACTAATCGAGTTAATTAGTAAAGTTCAGAATCCTGAGTTAAAAGCCGAATACCTTAAAAAGCTTAGAAAGGTCATAAGCCAAGAAGAACCTGTTGAGGCCCAAAAAATCCATGGTTGGGCCCGAATAAATTCCTAGCCCAAAACGATATATTATTGAAAAAAGACCCAATTTGGAGTATACGAAAGTCTGCCATGCACAAGCCACACCCTGCATGCCATGCCAAATAAAAATATGTCATGCTAGAAATTGAGATTAAAATTATAAAGATGCATTTAGCTATGCAAATCCATGCCAATTATCCTATCAAGCGTCATAATTAAAAGCATGGCAAACGACATGCCATGCCAAGCGGGAAATTATTATTTCACACCCAATCGCACTACAAGCTTAAGTGGGCCCAAGCCACTCGAATGCCTGGGGCTTGCTTGAGTGAGTTGTGGTATGGATGGTAATAAATTGTCATGGGGCCCACCGATGGGTCGAGAAATGGAAGTCTCGGGTCGCTTGGGGCCTCGGGACTCAAGCCCATTTCTAGGCCCAAACGTGGTTAAGCACAAGAGAGAAGATAGCCCATTGCTTCAATTGTAGTAGCCCAACCAAAATAGCCCATTGCTCTAATTAGAATAAGCCAACCAAAAAGCCCAACATTTGATAAAGCCATCTCATCCATTAGATAGGTCATGTGGTTGTCTTAAAAAGCCCATATAATTAGAATAAAAAAGCAACACCAACTTTGGCATTCGGTTGAAAGACAAAATCACGCAGGGGCTTGGGGAATCCACATATGAAGGGCTGCTGGAAGGCTAAGGAATAAGTTCCAAGTGAAAGCATCCAAGAGACCAAGGGATTTTGGCACGCAAGGAAGGATGCCATCCCTTAAACCAGCAGGCGCACCCATTTTCTTTCCTTCATCAGATTTGACCATGGAAAGAGGAAGAAAGAGGAGAAAGAAGATGGATGAAAATGGAAGCTCCCTTTTGAAGCAGCCGCGGGAAAAAGCATTGAGCTCCCAAAAATCTCTGATTTTGTGGATTTGGGCAGAGCTGACTTTGCCACTATGAGGTAAGTCAAGAAGGAAGAGAAGAAAGGGAGATGAAAGCTTAGCTAGATTGGGAAGAAACCATTAGGGTTTCTTGAAGAAGAACAAACCCCAGCAGCTATAAATAGGGCCTCTTCTACCCAACACAACACAACCCACAACCTTCAAAGAGCAAGCTTCCTCTCTCACATGCAAACCCAGCAAATTTTCGTGCTATCCTTGCCTATTTCCCCTATTTCCCCTGTTCTGGCAGATTGGCATAGCTTTGACAGAGTCACCGTCAAGCTGCCGGAAACTGCTAAGATTACCCACAATTCTTCACCATCCTTCTCCCCCTTCATCAAACCTCCTTAGAATCCCTTTCTCTTTCCCTTAGAACCTCTATCTCTCATAGGAACTCATAGCTCTCTCTCCTCAAGCGCTAAACCCATGATAATTTTGCTCCCATGCCATAATCTTCTCATGCAAAGCTAGATGATTTATCTGTAATTTGTTGTTGTTTTCATTGGTGAAGGTAACCAAAGAGTTTCCTAAGGCGTCATCACCCTTTCGAGACATTTTTGGGGCTTAATCTTCGAACTCGGACACAAAGGGGGCAATTTCACACATCTGCTCATCCTTTACAACAGCCCAAGCCCATTCGTCTGGCTGCTGGAACAAAAAGACCCCCACAGAACCCAGTTCTAGTAGTCAGCCTAAGATAAGTCTTAATACTACGCTTGAAAGGTTTAATAAAAAGAAAGAAGTTACCCTTCAGGATCTCCAGTTAGAAGTTAAGACAGTTAAGAAAGAAATTTTAGAATTAAAACAAATAAGTCAAAAGTTACAAACAGAAAATTACGAAATTAAAAAGGATTTAGTTAAATTGTTAGAATCTAAAGCAGAGTCTAGCAATCCCTTTGGTAAGTCTAGTTCTGAGTCAGAACCTGAGTCTTCCGATTGTAACAAAGTTATTAATTTAATTAAACAAATTAATTTTAGGAGATGGTACTCCAGAGTTAGTGTTTTTATTAATGAATTCGAGTTAAACACAGTTGCCTTATTTGATTCAGGAGCCGATTTAAATTGTATTCAAGAATGTCTAATTCCAACCCAGTTTTACAAAAAGTCAAAAGAAGTTTTAGGAACAGCATCTGGTAAAGCCTTAAAGTTAAAATATGAGTTACCCAAAGCCCATGTATGCCAAAACAAAATATGCTTTAAGACGTCCTTCGTTCTAATTCAGGATATCACAGATGAAGTAATTTTAGGTTTACCTTTTATCTCTCTACTTTATCCTTTCCAGGTAGAATATGATGGAGTCACCTCAAGCCAATTAGGAGAAAGAGTTAAATTTGAGTTTTTAACTAAGCCAGAATTACATAGTCTTAAGTTACTCCAGAAGTCAGCAGTTTCTAAGTCAGTTAAATTAATTCAGAGTAAAACAAAACAAGTTAACTTTTTAAAAGAAGAAATTAAGTTTTAGCAAATAGAACAATAGTTAGCTGACAAGTCACTCCAGTTACAAATTAGTAAATTTGAAGACAAATTAAAAAATGAAGTTTGTTCTAATATGCCCAATGCTTTTTGGCACCGAAAGCAACATGTAGTTACTTTACCTTATGTCAAGTCATTTAGTGAAAAGAATATTCCCACTAAAGCCCGTCCAATTCAGATGAGTCAAGAATTAATGGAGTTGTGTATAGCCGAAGTCACAGATTTAGTCAATAAAGGAATAGTTAGAAAAAGTAAATCACCTTGGTCTTGTCCAGCCTTTTATGTTCAGAAAAATGCCGAGTTAGAAAGAGGAGCCCCACGCCTAGTTATCAATTATAAGCCCCTTAATTCAGTCTTAGAATGGATTAGGTACCCAATTCCTAATAAAAGAGATTTAGTTAACAGATTAAGAAAAACAGTTATTTTTAGTAAATTTGACATGAAGAGTGGTTTTTGGCAAGTTCAAGGTAAAGAGTCAGATAGATACAAAACTGCATTCGTAACTCCTTTCGGTCATTACGAGTGGAATGTTATTCCTTTTCGATTAAAAAATGCGCCTAGTGAATTCCAGAATATAATGAATGAAATTTTTAATGATTACAGTCATTTTTCCATAGTTTATATAGGTGATGTTCTTATCTTTTCTGAGTCAATTGAGCAGCACTGGAAGCATCTACATAAGTTTTTACAGATAGTTAAAACTAATGATCTAGTTATTTCAGCCAAGAAGATCAAGTTATTCCAAGTTAATGTCAGGTTTTTAGGTTTTAACATTAGTCAAGCCCAAGTAAGCCCAATCAATCGAGTTATCCAGTTTGCAGATAAGTTTCCTGATCAAATCCTAGAGAAAAGTCTACTTCAGAGATTTTTAGGATCTTTGAATTATGTTTTTGATTTCTATCAAAATCTAAGAAAGTTATGTAAGCCTCTATTTGATCGTCTCCAGAGCAATCCTCCTGCCTGGACTCCAAGTCATACAGAAATAGTTAAACAAATCAAAGTTCATGTTAAGTCACTTCCATACCTTGGTATTCCTTCAGTAAATGCCTTTAAAATTGTTGAAACAGATGCCTCTGAAACAGGTTACAGTGGTATTCTAAAGCAAAGAGTTAACCCTGAGTCCCCTGAGCAAATTTTTTGTTTTCATTCCGGAGTTTGGAGCCAATCTCAAGTTAATTATAGTACTATTAAAAAAGAGATTTTATCTATTGTATTATGCATAAGCAAATTTCAAGATGATTTATTAAATCAAAAGTTTTTAGTTAGAGTCGATTGCAAGTCAGCAAAGCACGTTTTAGAAAAAGATGTTAAAAACATAGCTAGTAAACAGATCTTTGCACGATGGCAGGGCATTTTGAGTGTTTTTTATTTTGAGCTAGAATATTTGAGAGATAGTGAAAACAGTATTCCAGATTTTCTTACAAAAGAGTTCCTACAGGACAAACAAGCAGAATCATGTCCAGTAAAGAAAAAGACAAGCACAAAATGCAGTACAGTCAACAGAGTCAGCCAAGCCTGAGTCAACCTAGGATCCTTCAAGCTTCTTTGATGCCAGTTAAACAAGAGTCATCCTCCCAACTTGTGCCCTTCCCAGGTTATTCTCCAATTCTAGTTAATAATAGGTTTAATCCCTTGAGCCAACCTTCTTTGCGCCCTAATTACCAGTCAACTTTAGTTTCTAATTATGATCCTTTCATAGTTAACCCCTCTGCTTCAGTTCCTTCTCAGAGCCAAAGCCCAGTTAAAAGGTCAAATTATGCCACCAGAAGTCACACCCATCTTTTTGTAGTTGAGTCTTATCTGGAAGAGCTTTGTGACCGAGTTAAAATTGCTAAGAAGTTCTTTCCCCCTAACCTTCATTATTTTCCAAGTCATCCTTCAAAGTCAATTAAATTTTACAAAGATATCCTCTATGAAACCCAATCTATATATATTAGGCCAATCAAGGACAAGGAAACAAATGCCACTATTTTTCATTCTCTCTACATACGCCATATCCTTATGCCTGATCAGTGGAGCAAAAACCCTTATGATCAGTTACCCCTTCAATCAGATCCCCAATTAGGCCTTACTTATAATTATGGTGATTACATTGATGCCTGGTATACTATTTTTTATCATCAGCACCCAGATTTTAGCCGTTCATGGTTTCTCAATTTTGATGCCAAGTTTAAAGCCCAGTTCCCTTTCTGGTTTCTCCAATGGTGGAATATTCATGGCCCCATTTGGGAAATCATCCCAGTTGAGCTCCAGCAATCAATTAATTACTTTAGCCAAAAGCACAAGTTAACAAAGTCAGAGAAGTTCTTCCCTATGCTCCTCCATTTCGTTGCCAAGTATAAAGTCCCTTGGATCATGAGATGAAATTACCAAGTTAATTGGGAAACAAGAGTTCTAAGCCGTCATTTTGCAGTTAAGTGGTGGAATAAAGTCATAATTGATAAAATAATATGCCAAGTTAATACAGAGTTTCCGCATCTCCATGCTCCAGTCAATCCAGTTAAAGATGCCTCTCCCACCAATTCCAATGCCTCCCTCAAAGGAAAGTCCAAGAAAGAATTAACAGAATTAGCTGAGCAGATCCTCGCCCAAGTCACGCAAATGAAGGATGAAGAAAGTGATGATGCCAGTCCAAAGTCTGAGTCCCCTTCAAGCCAACAGCCAAGCCAGCCTTTCAGTCAAAAGCCTAAGCCCAGATGGTCAGACTATGCCCCCGACAGTCAAGATCCTTATGATCTGAATGAAGATTAAGCCTTTCAATTAAAGCAGCCGAAAGCAGAGTTAAAGCAAAGATGCCCCAGAGTAAAAGCAAAAGCTAGAGTTAAAGCAAAGATAATATATATATATATATATGCCAACATTATATAACCATTATGGTTCAGTTGTTAAGTGACAAAAACCAAGAATTGAACCAGTTCAAGCCAAAATCGGTTACCGGTTCAAACGTCCACCCCTATCAAGGCTACTCGGAGAAAGTAAAAATTGGAGATGGGCTTCATGGGGTTGGAAAAGTAAAACCTGTGCAAAGGCCCAGACAGTCCACTAGAAGCCCAAAGTCTTAGTTCAAAAACATGCAAGCCCACTTCTCCAACAACCAGCAGAAGAGCAGGAAGAAGAAGGCACAAGACCCGACCATTCATAATGGGGAGCAGGAAGCAGAGTGCAGAGTGCAGAGAGCAGAGAGCAGAGCAGAGATTGGGAGGGAGACAGTGAAAAAGACGTTGTTGTCATTTCTTGAGGAATTTTCGGACATAATACACGCTCCCGAATCTGGATTTCACTTTAAACAAGGCAAACTAAGATTTTTATTTTTTACTTTATTTATTTTTAAAATTTTTTAAAATTTTTTATTAAAAAAAAAAAAAAAACCTGCTTTTCAGGCTTTACTGCTGGCAATGCGTGCCTCAATGTGTTTTCTGAAGCCAAAAGGAAAGCAAGCAAAAATAAATAAATAAAAATTAAACCCTAAAAAAGAAGTGAGATTTTTATACTCACTCATTCACTCTCTGACACGTGTTAATGTGCCATTGGCCCTTGCTTCTGTGGCCAATCAGGGAGCGAGTATGTTGTGTAAATAATAGAGTGTGAATTGTAAACGTGAGCTTATATTTAATATCGCATTGAAGAGCGCCGCCTGAGAGTCTGAGAGCGGAGGAAAGCAAGGATTGTGTATTAAATAAATAAATAGTAATAAAATTAAGAAATAAAATCTTTTTTTTGGAAATTAAATTAAGAAATAAAATCAATTGCAGCAAGTGAAGGGGCATTAATGGCACACCATCGTGTCACTCGGCATCACCCTCGTACTAGCCTTTGCTACAGAAACACTATGGTGGTCCCAATTTTCACCTTGGTTACCAAGCAAGGAAAACAAAAATAAGAATAAATCTTTTGCTTCCTCGGGGCTCTAACTTTTCTTGGATTTTAGGGTGGAAAAGATTATGGAAATTGCAGTGCATAAACAATTTCTTTTTTTCTTTTTTTTCAGTTGAAAGAAAGAATTTAATTTTTCTCATAAAGAGGAAAAAAAAAAACATTTTTCATGGGAAAAATGTTACCATGTAGTGTATAGCATGCAAATTAGGTCTCCATAGTTTTTTGTTTTGTTTTTTTTCATTTTTCAGTCATTTCACTAGGAAATTGTTCACATCAAAAAGTGTTTTTGTGTATTTTAACACTTTTGTGTTCATTTTAAGTCAATTGGCCCAGAGAATGGGCTCAATGTGCTCATGTATAATTTAGTTTTAGGTGTGTTACTATTGGGGGAGCTTCTATAATGAGGGGATTTTGGTGAGGGGGTTGAATGAGGGGTTCAATTGCACCATTCATTCAATAAAAAAGTTTAAGTTCAAGATTTTCTTTCTCTTATGACCAAAAAAAAAAAGATTTTCTTTCTCTTGTTGGAAGGTGGGATTGAACCCCTCATTCAACCCCCTCACCAAAATCCCTCTCATTATAGCTTTTCCACACTATTGGTAGAATAGAAAGCATCGCCTTGCCCTAGAAAAGCATTGCCATGCCCTAAACCCAAGAAAAGAATTAATCTTTTCTATGTCTCGTTTGTTAAGGACTTCAATATTGCACTTGTACAATTAAAACTCAAAGAAACAAAATATTAATTGAAAAAGAAAAACAAATTGGCTCTATTAATCATGAAATTATGTCCAAAAGAAGCAAAGAGAGCCTGACAAGATTGAAATAAAACTAAAAAAAAGGAAATTAGACTGAAAAGAACTTCAGTTCGAACTTATTAAAATGAGAGTACAATGAAACAAACAATCAAAGTTGAGACTGATCATCAACTGGAAATCATACTAGACAAATAAGAAGGAAGAGCAAATAAACAAAAGATTTCTCAAGAGTTGTGGATTGTAAATCAAAGAGTGAAAGTGAGAAGGTTGTTGATAAACTTGAGACCAAGTTAATCCAATTTATTCATATGTATAGATATTATACTCTTTACCATTCTGAAGAGTAAAAACCATAAATCACATGAATCACAAATTCAAAACAAAACTCAAGTCAACCCATACCATATTTGTATTTAAAAAATCCCACCTAAGGCCCCATTTGGGATTGCTTTTTTGGGTAGAAAATCGACTTCACTTTAAAGTTAAGTAGTTTAAGGTGTTTGGTACACATAAAATATGCTGATTTTTATAAAGAAATAGCCTCCTGACAAAAACTTTTAAAAGAAGCCTTTAGGTTGCTTTTGAAAGCTGCTTTCACAAGAAGCAAAGAATAGTTTTTAAAAGAATTTTTTCAATTCTCATAATAACATCATTAATTTTTTAAAATGGCATCGTATACTATCACCACCGTCACCTCCACCTCCATCACCACCACCACCCCAACCACTACCACCACCACCACCACCACCACCACCACCTCCACCTTCACCTTCACCTCTACTGCACTACCACCTGTCTGCCGCGCAAATCTCACGGCCTGGAGTTCCGGGCCGAGGGGATGTGCGTTAACACGAGGTTTCCTGCTTTTGGGTAAGGTGCGGTTTGTGCGCGGGCGTGCCAGCACGGTCTACCGTGCGTCGATGTGTTGATGAGTGTTGGATGGATAAGTGGTGCGCCTGTTTGATCTGTCTTCCTAGTCAAACGATTGTAGCCGAGAGAGGAACTGGTCTCGGCTGTTAGGTTCACGGCCTGAACTACAAGGCCGTTGAGTGATGGTGTTGGTGGTGGGTTTTGGGCGGTGCTCCGGCGCGCTGCTCAGGGAGCGACGGTCGTATGATATATGGGGTGAGTGAACGAACAACAAGGATGGTGCTCCGGCGCCTTGAAAATCAAGGGTCGTATGATATATTGATGAATG
>NW_018922038.1:370501-384553 GCF_002207925.1 Prunus avium | reverse complement strand
ATATTATACCTATGCAATGGACAATAGGACAATATATCTATACCATAGGATAATATATCTACATCATAGGCTGAACAAACCTCAAAACATCTTACCTAAATGTAAGGTGGAAAAATAAACAAGGAGAATATTAAATTACCTATAACTTAGGTGCATAAAAACATAGGTCGGACAATATATGCTACCTATATCTCCGGTACATAAAAAACCACCATAAGGTAAGTAATCTAAGATAATGGAGTGGCGGACTCGAGAAGACATATATATAGGGTTTCTAGGTTTCTTTAGGAGAGTTAAAAACACCAGGGAGTGGCGGACTCGAGAAGACGGCTGGTTTTCTCCGTGGTGGCTGTAGTTTATTCTGTATGATACGAGACAGTTGTTGGAAAGGATTGAAGAAGGCAGTGTGGTGTGCGGATAGGGGAGGAACTCGGTTGGCTAGAAAAGAAAGAAATAATGGAGTGTTAAAAACGTAGAAAACCTATATATATGTCAATGTCCAACATTTAAAAAAGAAAAAAAAAGGTCTTCCTAATTAGGTGCTTTACTTACCATAAATTTAGTAATTTATTATAAAACCACCATAAAATTTGCTTGCAATTAATAACTTCATTATTCCGTTTTACGTTTTATCTCATTAAGGTAAGTAATCTAAGATAATGGGCAATATTGGAACAAAAAATTATTTTAAATATATAAAATAAAAAGATTACATCAGACAATATTTAAAAAGGAATGTAATCCTATGTGGCACAAAAGTCAAAGGACTTGTATCAAAGTCACCAAATTCAAGGATTAAACCCAACTTCTAGATGAGAAATTGGATCTATATCAACTTTTCTATAAATAATACATAACTGAACTACCATTAAACAAAGTAGAAGATACACGACATATTTCAATAATTCTCAAACCAAATAAAACAAACATGGTCCACACCAAAGATAAAGCCAAACTGAAAAACATAAGATATCATTGACAAATATAAAAAGTTTAAAAATATTGCACAATCAAAATACAACCACATGTTTCACAAAACAAAACAACCACATTTGCAGACAAGCTGTAGTGTACACTTTAACAAAGATTAAAAAACTAACCTGTATACTTTGGCTGTTTCCCCCCTTTCGAAAGAACTCATCGGGCTCATCCATCTAGTCACTTTTGTAAAAAGAATAATGCGTGTTTGACTCTTACGAACCCAGATATTCCTTTTGCAGACCAACTTTATCAATTAAATACCCAAAAAAAACCCTAATAATACCAACTGGAACCCCAAATAGAGAGGAGGGCCCGAGGAGGAAATGGAGGGAAAAGGTTATATAGTGCAGTTTAGAGCGCCAAAATGGAGGACCGATGAAGAAATGGAGGGAAATGGTTCTGTCAGTTGGGTTTGGTCGAAGGTTGAGTGGAATGATGCGATTATCATTTCAAAAAGCAGGCTGAGCACGTGAGTTTAACGTAAGTTTTAACAGAAACTAACGGAAGGACCATTTTGATGGGTGTATTATAACCTGAAGGACTATTAGTGTCACAAAAAAACCTAAAGGACGATTCGTGATAATTTTGTAAACCTGAAGGACCATTTATGATAAAAAGCCTAAAATAAAATATGAATCTGCAACGTGCTCCATTGCCTGCACTCTCTCTCACTGGAGACGGACTTCGATGAAACAGGAATATCACTACTTTTTTTATTCCCAGCCAATAATGCTATAATACTGACGAGTGTGGGTGATATTAAATTCTTCTACTCATTTGTTGGCCAAATCTGTCTATTTGTTACATGTCCTGTTGCAAATTAATGGGTTCAATTTATCTTTCAGTACTATGATTGTTACTTTGGTTTTTCTTTTTTGGGTCTATAGGCCCATTGAAATAAAACTTTTCAGATTACGCTGGGACAATATTCCCCAGACTTCAATTATTTTGCTTTCGGTGTCACTAATAAATTTAGCACCAAAAAATTCATGGTCAGAAATGCTCTCAAGCCTCTATCCGTATTCAATGTATATTGTACACCTCTCATACATACTGACGTATTCAAACTTACGGTAGAATCAATTGCTGAACTACTCTCACTGAAAAAAAAACTCCAAAGAAAAAGATATCAAACAAAACAGTACGAAAAACTGAAGATCTTTTCGTTTTCTTCTTTCTTCAATCATAACCAAAGGTTGAATGAGATGTTGGTCCATAATTAATGTGGGTGTCTGTGAAGAGAGAGGTAGGTTGGGGAAGGGGAAGGTGGTGATGCTGAATGATAGAAGGGCAAAATAGGAAAACAACATATTGTTTGAACGTGAATTAATACTCTGTCGTCATTATGATATATATGCACATAAATGAATGGATGGTTAACGATGATTAATTCGGTTAATTAACACATGGCAGACATAAATAGGTGGTGAGGTGAGGTGTGAAGTATATGCGTATTTTCTAGCATATCCTAATTAAGTTAATACATTTGAATTAGTCCCTAGTGGCAGACCCAAGTTTAGTACTCTAGAAAAATATTATTGTGTTTGTTATTGTGTGGTATTAAAATAGGGTCACGTAGTACAATTAGTTCATATTATAATATAAATTGACGATAAGATTTATATTTCTCGTTTTTATAGTATAATATGATTAAATATCCGCTTATATTGTAACACATATATAAATCCAACCATAACACAGGACACGTGTTAATTAGTTGGCTTGATCATCATTATGTCGCTACCTCACCGACTGCCGTTTGACTTGGAAGATGAGATGATTATCCGAATGAATAACCTGTATTTTTTGGGCTACTATAATGACTTAGTAGGAAGAGTGATTATGTGTGGCTTGATCCATTAGAAGTGTTTGGGATCGAGGATAACGTTGATGAGCTTATCCTCTGCGTATCCTCTGCAATCGATATGATAACAACGTGGATCGAGGATAACGTTGACTGAGCTTATCCTCTGCGTATCCTCTGCAATCGATATGATAACAACGTCCTCTGCTTAATCAAATATATTATTACTTGCGTGATAACTTCTTGCATTTAGGTATATGAGAATCAATCCGTCCGACAACATATTCCTTGTGTTTCACATGTTCTCTTATCTGTCTGTCACTAAAATAAATGGTAAACGGCAGCTACAGAGGTGTGATAGCCAAGTAATATCATCATCTGCGCAGAGGTGCTATACCCCCAAAATGTTCTTTTCTGTCACTTCTGCTGCAGAGCTGTAGAAGTGGAGAAAGACCAAGTAATATTCAATTGGCCTATGCCCATCCCATGTTTGTATAGACGTGTACGTAAAAGCCGTTATTCGTTGTCAACCTGGTCTAGCTCCATTCATTAGTAATTTGTAGACTAATAGTTTCAAGTTCGAACCCAAATAGTAATATTGAGAAACCTCCCTTCCTAACTTTGAAAAAAAAGAAATTCTCTTATATGTCTGTAAACAACAGTTTGTAGATTCCACACCCATCATTTATTATTGGTGAGAAACTCTGATGCAACAGGGATAATACTTTTTGCTATTCCCAACTAAAAAGACAATGACACGTAAAATAATTTTTTTCATTTATCCTTGTATTATTGATCAAAAATAGCACACAAGAAAGTTTTTTTTTCCTATTATTGGGACTGATGGGAAGTGACAGTACATGGGCATATTGCGGGGTCCGTGACTATTGTCGTTTTATTATCATGCGTTGGTGGAAAATAGACTTTAGGTTTTGCTCTTATGATAGACATCGAACCAAATCGGATATAACATGCAAGTACATTTTAGTCTAAGTAAACCATTTGGGCTATGCGAGACATGACCGTTGGTTCAGATCCTTAAACAGTACATGCGCTTTTAGAGTGCATAGTTTCCTATAGAAGAAAGGAAACAAGAAAGGACAATGACCAAAACCAACAGAAGCCTCACGATCTGCATTAGATTATTGTGGCTCTGGGAAAAATCACTTTTGCTGCTACTGCTGCTTCCCAACTTTTGTTCAACGCAGACAATCATCAAGAACTTGCCAGGATTTTCTGGTGACCTCCCATTCAAGCTTGAAACTGGGTAAGTTTCATTTCTGGTCAATGTATTTATGTGTGTACTTAGTTTGTGTTGATGAGCATGAAATAATTAAGTGGGTAATTAAGGAAAAATGATTGGGATGAGTTTAATGATAATGGATTTAAATTGTTAATTTGTGTCTAAAATCTCTCAAGGTACGTTGGGGTAGGTAATAAGGATGAGCTGCAGCTGTTCTACTATTTCATTGAGTCAGAAAGGAGCCCAGAAAATGATCCTCTGCTGCTTTGGATCACCGGAGGCCCTCGATGCTCCAGTTTTTCTGGCCTCGTTTATGAAAATGGTTTGTATCTCATTCTACACTAATAATTTAAGAATAATGTTAGGCTTACCACATTTTTGTATCATATTGTGCTCCACCTCTATGAAACTCACCAATATAATAGGGCCAACCTCTATGAAACAATCTGAATTTGGCCTAATCCGATTTGATTTAATATAAATATATTTATTTTATGTACTAAATATATATGCACATGTAACAATATTGTGAACTTCTTGTAAATAATACGAATATTTTTCAACTTTTATGTAAAATAATTCGGATCAAGTTATCAAATTAGATATCCGATTATCCAACAAATCAGATATGGATCTAGTTGTGAATGATCTATTGGATTATTGAATTGGATCAGGTTGTTGTTTTTTTCTTATCAGATCAGATCAGATATAGGATGATCTGATCCATCTCCGATGAATTTAGAGCTTGTTACAAATCAATTTGAGCTGGTCCACGAATGCATCGGTTGGTGTAATAGGGAAAGATGGCCCTGATAAGTAAGTTGTTCAATGGTTACAGGTCCAATAGCTTTCAGTTTTACAAGTATAACAAAGGATCCAGTAGAACTTGTCCATACTCATGGACAAAGGTCTGGAATTTCCATCTCCAGTTTTGGTTATGTGACCGATTGATGCATATGGTTATGCCTCTGATGATGGCAATATTGAAAGTGCATGCATATTTTTGTTTTCAGCTAGCTTCACTTTTTCGATATAAAATTAAATATTGTCAAACTAAAAGTTATGCATGTCTAAAAATTCTTGGTTCCACCCTTATTAGGAATTATTTTGAGCAATATCCATAAATGACATGATTGCTTGACTATCCATCTTAATCATACCATCTCCGATTCGCTCCATTGCCATTCATAGCTTGACTTGACATGATAAGTAAGTTGTTCATTCATTACAGGTCCAATATCTTTCAGTTTTACAAGTATAACAAAGCATCCAGTAGAACTTGTTTTGAATCCATACTCATGGACAAAGGTCTGGAATTTCCATCTCTTGCTTTAACTTTCCTACATATGAATGGTCATGGTGACCAATTGATGCATATGGTTATGCTTCTGAAGATATATTGAAAGTGCGCATTTTTCTTTTTAGTTAGCAAACATAATATTTCTAGACGCTCCTGCCGGGACTGGTTTCTCATACTCCACAACAGCAGATGGCTACAACACTAGTGACACCATTCATGCAAAACGAGCTTCTGAGTTTCTTCAAAGGGTGAGCCAAGTTTGCACAAAAAATTTGTTCAATAAAATTCATAATTTGGGAACTCTTACTGGTTGACAACTTTCATCACAAAACTTAATTTTACACTACTAATGGTTTTCTGATTTCCGTATCACCCCCCTTCCTTATATTTTTCTGGTCACACTATATATATGGCGAGGGGAAAAAACATGAGAATACTAATATGAAGTGTTCTTGCTCCTTAAAATCATCTCCAGTGGCTTTTGACTCATCCCAAGTTTCTTGCAAATCCACTCTACATTTCTGGTGATTCGTACTCAGGGAAGATTGTTCCGATCATTGTTCAAGAGATAACTAATGGTAATTTACATATGCATTGCTGGTGATTCATACTCAGCCAAGATTGTTCTGAGCATTATGGAGGGTTGTTGTCGTTGTTGTTGTTGTTGTAGGTATTGAAGCTGGAATCGCGCCATCTTTGAATCTCAAAGTATGATTCCAAATAGATACCTTATTACACTTTCAAATTCATGACATTAATATTGTTTCAGAAGTTAGTTTTTCTTTTCAATGCATCCAGGGATACGTAATTGGCAATCCAGTTACAAATCGAAAAGAGGAATTGAATTCGCAAATTGAATTCGCTCATCGCATGACGCTTATATCAACTAGAATGTTTGAGGTATGTATATCGCACTTGGTTTCGTTTCAGAGATCAACTTTTCCTTGCAACTTCTGAGCAAAATCATCTAATTAAATTTTGAATATAACTTATAATTATATGAAAAACAAAGGAAGCTCTTGATTGATACTACTTATGCAAGATGGACTTTTTGCTCAACTTTTTCATACTTCAATAAGATAATATATTTAAATTTTGAATTTTACTATTGCTTAATTTATGTTTTTGAAGTCGACCAAAAGGAATTGCAAGGGGGAATACGTAGATGTGGATCCAAATAATGAGCTTTGCCTCAACAATCTTCAAGCTTTCGAGGAGGTATGTGCTAGGTAGATGTTCAATATGGTCCAAAATGCATGTTTTTATCTTCGATTTTAAAACGGTGTGCTTAATGCATTTGCAGTGCATTAGCAGACTTGAGGAGAGTCATATATTGGCACCTGCATGCGCTCCTGGTATCGATGATGACAATTTCTTAAGCTTTCCCTTTCCTGAACAACTATGTCGGGTAATGTTGCTTCTCTCAAATTCAATGTATATTGACAAGGGTGGATTGCCTTTTGCGTCCTTATATAGTTTGAATGAAATTTCACTTTAGTCCATGGCCTTTGAAAAATGCTGAAATAATGTTATAAAGCTATGTAATTGGTTAGAAATATCAGAAAAACCGAGCTATATTTTGGCCCCTTCAAAAGGTCAGCTTCGTCACTGACCTCCGATGCCACTAGATCATATGAGAATGTGAAGAAATGTCCTAGATTGGAATGTTTAGAAACCTAGCAAGAGCTTATAAGGAGTTGGACTAACCTAAAATTGACGTGTTTTATTACTACTAGATGATATATGTGAAATTTTTTGGTTTTGTAGGTAGAGAGGCAACGGTACTCTGAGGTTTGGGCAAATGATATGAATGTTCGTAAAGCTCTCAACATTCGGGAGGTATACATATATACATATATACATATATATGTTGCTTGCAATTAAACAGAATATATAACACTTGCCACTATTAAAAAAAATGACAATTTTACTATGAGAAATAGGGAACAAAAGCCGAATGGGCAAGATGCAATAGCTCAATACCTTACATAAAAGATGTCCGAAGTAGTGTTGACTATCATCGAAACCTCATGCAAAAATCCCTCCGGGCTTTTGTCTACAGGTAAGATTATAACATTAAATTGTTTATATCATACTTTTGAACTTTTGAGGGTTCACAGCAGTTTTTCTTTTGTAAAAAATATGGTATGAGAAATTATGAATTAGGAAAGTGATGGAAACTTTGATGGAAAACGATGAGAAAAGGATGGGGAAAAGCATAGGTGAAGAAAGATGCATGAAAGGAAAACTATATTGAAATTGTTTTTAGTTTTTATTTTTATTTTTATACAAGCAATAATCTATTTTAAACTAATCTAAACTAGGATGGGGGATTTGAACTTGGGTGCAGAGTGGGGAGCACATCCGCTCTAATTTTTAATTTTGATTCTTTGTATCATTGCATATATGATATACATATATCATTTTATTTTTCTATATCCTCTTATTTTTCCTTCTTGACTTTTGAGAACTAACAGTCTCATTTTTATTGTTAATGAGAATATTATAGTATTGATTTATCTTGTAGTTGCATAAATAAAACCCACAACAACCAAATGCATTAACAAATCTACCTTTTCCCACAAAATAATTACAAGTTTTATGGCATCTTCTGCAGTGGGGATCATGACTTGAAAGTTCCCCATGTAAGTACAGAGGCATGGATAGAATCCTTGAGCTTGCCAATTGTTGATGACTGGAAAGCATGGTTCTCTAACAATCAAGTTGCAGGGTTTGTATTATCTATCTCAGTTTTTATTGTTTTTCATGATTTATTTTTTTTCTTCAGATTTACGTTTCTTCCAGTTAGAAGTTTTAGTATCCAATTAACTTCTATTTTTGTTCTCTTTATTCATTATTCCAGATACAGAGTTGGCTATTCGAATGGAGAGTATCATTTGACATATGCCACCATAAAGGCATGATATATATAGAACGTCCTTCTCTTACATTAATATAATCTTGGGAAATGCGCTCAAATAACTCCATTTGCAATTGTGCAGGGAGGAGGTCATACAGGTCCCGAGTTTAATCCCAGAGAAAGCTTTGATATGATCGAAAGGTGGCTAGAGCATTCTCCTCTTTGATCTATTTTACTACTATGTCAAGATTAATATAAAGGATGTTGAATTATGAGTACTCTCTTTTAATTAAGTCGAATAATAAACATATATGCGGGGTCTGTATTGCTCCAAAGGGTGAATAAGTCTACTTTGTAGTAGACCTGTCAATGGATCAGATTATGATCTAAATCCGATCTGAATTTGGTGTAATTAATAGGAGATGGATTGGACTTCTCAATCAAATTACAATCCGAATCCAAATAATCCGATTATAAATGGATCCGAATATGAATTATAGTGATCCAATCCGATATAATAATCTAATCCGACAACTTAGTATGAAGTACAATGTAGTTTTCTATGCTTTATATTAATATTTTATATGTGTAAATGAATAATTTTAGTTTTATATGCACTAAGAATACACTTAAAAGTCATTTTTATGATTTAAAAAAATCGAAATTTGATATAAAAAGTAGATAAATACATTAAAATAACAAGGTTACTAATGAAATTTTGATTTTTTGTACATCTCAAAATAAATCCGATAATAATCCGATCCGAATCCGATGCGTAACGGATAAGGATTGATAGGTGCAATTTGATAGTCCGAATCTGATAATCCGATTATAAATGAATTCTTTTATCTGATTCAAATCCGATTCGTTTACAGATATACTTTGTAGTAGTTAAATTACTTTTGTTGATCTACTCGGTGAGAGGATCCATTCAATTGGCTACACTTGGTTTATCGAGAAATTTGTCCAGTTTGTTTAGTTTCGACTATATTTAAAAATTAATACATGATTATGTGCATGATAATTTTCTAAAAAAGGGTGATGAGTTTTCTTCCCTACAAAGGGTCATGACTTTTCAGCACTTTATTTTCATTGAGTCAAAAAATAAATATTTGTAATTCTTTCATTTTACCTTAATTGTAACTCTGTTTTTCACTTACCTTTTTTTTGGGCTTAGCAAATAAGCAATTAATATTAATAAAGTACTAGCCTCTTTGCACACGCTTCCGCGTGTGCGAGAGGCTTTTTTTTAATCACGCGCGCTATGCACGACTTACAAAGTTTCGTTTTAATTTTTTTGCAATTGTATTTTGCTAGATGCCTATATCAACAATTTTAATTTTTTTATTAGCTTGGGTAAAAAGCATTTTCCTGTTTTTAATTTTTAGTTTGAATTGTCCTTAAAAATTCTTTTTTTCAATAATTTGGTAACATATGTTGTATTGTATTCATTGATAACCTTCATAAAAATAAATCAATTATCATAGTTAATCATGGAACCGAATTTGGTATAGATGCAATTGAATAAGTCTTTATTTAAAACAAAACTCGTTACACCAAAATATAGTAATTGAAGCTAGTATTGCAACCATTGAAAAAGGAAAACAGAAAACAAAAAATAAAAAAATAAAAAAATCATGACAATTAAATTATGATCCTGAAATCCTTTTAGCTGCTGCTTGTACATGAACCTCCTCCTGCAGCAATTTTATGCTCTCTTACTACTATCTTCTTTGGAAGCCTCATGTAGCAAATTGGATCTGCATTTACGCAAAAAAAAAAAGAAAAAAAAAGAAAAAAAAAAGAGAAGAAGACGAAAACAACTAAAAAACTTAATATGAAGCAAGATATTAAGAATACTAAAACAATCCATCAAAACAGTAGACTTATGTTTCGGAATAAGTCTATCGCAGTGTGTCATTACGGATGTGTTATTATCAGCTGCAGAAAAAGGCAATTATGTCACTCGAAACAAAAAACAAAAAAACAAAGGTATGAATGAGGTACCTTTGGACTTGTCCACGAAGAAGAGCGACTTTGGTTCACTGCTCGAAGAAGTCATGATCGGTGCTTATGTTGACTCACCATGATGCTTCCCTTTTGTTCTGCTTTCATGTTACTCTTGATAACTCCCTCCAACTCTGATCCTCATTTTGCTTTTAATTCCTGTATAAAAAAATAATCCCGTGAGGAAAAAAGAAGAAGAAAAAATCAAAGTATAATCTTATTCGTAACATAAAAAATAGAAGTTGATGCCTGAACTGGACACTTTACATCAATATGAAACTGAATCTGGATCTAAAATGACCTGCACACTTAACAATAAATAAACATAAAGAAAGAAGAA
This sequence comes from Prunus avium, assembly GCF_002207925.1. The sequence continues at coordinate 374,018 of NW_018922038.1, read as the reverse complement.
ACTAATAGTGATAGTGTAAACAAATAACAAATGTAAACCAACACCCAATTCCAGTCAGAAACAACCCACCTGCGTCTGTTTTTCACTTACCTTTTTTTTGGGCTGAGCAAATAAGCAATTAATATTAATAAAGTATAAACTAATGCAACTATGATTTATTTATTTTTAAAAATATAGTATAGCCGCGCGGACAACGGTTTTTTTAATAAACGTGTAGCCTGCGGCTATACTTGTTTTTACATGTGGCGCTAGGCGGGTTTTTTTATATATATATAAATAGTTAAGCCGCACGGCTTTACTACGGTTTTTTTAAAAAAATAGTATAGCCCCGCTGTTATACTTATTTCGACACGTGGGCCAGGCCTTTCTGTTTTCTATAAATAGTATAGCCGCGCGGCTTGACTACGGTTTCTTTTTCAAAACAAGTACAGCCGTGCGGCTATATATGTTTTCACACAGCCGCATGGGTTTACTACGGTTTTTTTTTTAAAAGTATTTCCGCACGGCGTTACTGGAGTGTATATATATATATATATATATAGTATAGCCGAGCGGCTCTATGGGATCCTTTTTTTAAATATAATTTTCTTTTATCGATAAGAGTAATTTAGATCATTATCTATTACTATTAGGCCATTACCCGAGTCTCTATTGTCCCCTTTTAATTTTTTACTTTCCCAACGTTATTACTCGTATAAAAATTTTAGCATTTTCACATTTAGTACTTGTATTATACACGTACGTACATATTTTTCAATAATACATCCGTTTTCTGTACACGTTTTAAAGACTCGGTAAAATGTATATTTTTGAGAAAGCAAATATACAATACTCGTATTGTACACATACATACGTATTTTTCATGTTTAATACACGTGTTTTTTACAAAAAAAATTCAATAATACACACAAAATTCACTTATTATACACATAATTTTCACATATTAATGCAAACATGTTTGAGTTGAAATTAGTGTTACATTGGAACACTAGAGTTCCTTGGAGCTCTTTATAAGACTTGCTCTTGGAAATAGAATAGTTTATTAATTATTTATTTATTGAAATTATTTTTAAAATTCAAATATCAAAATCACAAACCACAACAGAAACATATAAATAAGTTTCGAAGGGGAAAAGAAAAAGAGAAAATGATCGTCAGTACTTCTAACAACTACGTCAATTTCAGTGTCACATTATTGTGGCTCTGGCTAGCAATTTTTCTAGTGCACCTGCAACTTACCAACTATGGTGCGTCGCAGACAACCGTCAAGAACATTCCAGGCCTCTCCGGTGCCGTCCCCTTGAAGCTTGAAACTGGGTAACTACCATAATATATATATATATATATATTTTTATTTATTTATGAGCTGAATAGATTTTTGTTGATGATAATGCGTTGTGTTGGGTTGTTCAATTCCAAGGTACGTTGGGGTGGGCAATTTTGGATGAGCTGCAACTGTTCCCCTTAGTATGTACATTCAATAATCTCATCCTGCAATGTGGTTTGATGACCGGAACTATCTATCTTCTGTGAAAATAACCCAAATCAGAAATCGCTTAGTCATCTACTTGTTATCAACTAATTAAACATTGAATTATAGCAATATGCATAATTTAATGGGAGATTCACTATTACACCCAATATAGGAGTCTAAATTATAAAAATACCCTATATGAAATGGACTTTAGAAACACACCCAAAGCCCATTTACAACATAACAAAAAAGACTTTTAATTTCTTTTAAATTACAAAACTGCCATTAATTTCTCAAAACAAACCCAACCCCAAAACATATAAAAAAAGCCCAAAACACTCAATAGGACATCAAAGTAATTTAATAATCAAAATTCAATTCAATAATGCCAAATGTCATTTTTTGGGTTTGTTTATAGAAATTAAATAGTGTAGGATTTATTTATAGTTTTAGTGCTAAGATTGGTTATTTGACTAAATATCTCTAATTGTAATTATCAAGTATGCGCCCTAACCATTACAACATTTTCAAAATATAAATTAGTAAATAACAAAACATTACGAAAGTAGTAATTAAGCAGGGATGAACTGCAGGTTGGTTGGTTAGTTGATTGGTATCTAATATGAAAAATGGGTATCTGATAACTTGTTTTAATTATTCTAGGTCCAATACATTTCAGATTTCAGATTTCAGATTTGTTTTAACCCAGTGACACAGGAAAAAGAGGATGGAAATTCGAGAATTAAATTTGCTCATCAAATGGCGCTTATATCAGATAGAATGGCGCTTATATCAAATTTGCTCATTAAATTAATAATTATGTAAGTTTATTAGCTAAACTGCAGCTTTGAAAATTCAATGATTGCTTTATGTTTTCAAAGTCAACAGAAAGGAACTGCAAGGGTAACTATGTTGATGTAGATCCAAACAACCTTCCATGCCTCTACAGTATGCAAATTTACAAGGAGGTGAGAAGATTCCTTGTGGTTAATTAATTTATTAGCATGCTTTATATGTCTTTGATTTTACAAGTCGCTTATTTTGAATTTATATATGCAGTGCACTGAGAGACTTGATATAGAACATATATTCGCACCATTCTGCCCATCAGAGGACTATTATAAATTATTTACCACATTACAAACCACCACCCACTGGGAATCTATTGACGAAAACTTCATAGATTTTCCCTTTCCCAACCAAATGTGTCGGGTAATCTCTCCTCCCTATCAGACACTCTCACACACTTCAAATCATTATTATATCATATTAAACACCTCAGTGAATTCTATACGAATTATATTCTTCTGTACGTAGGTCAAGCGCATTGCGTTTCACACTAATACATAATCATCTAATAAATTTTTGTTTTGTAGAAAGATAGAATTCAGTACTGCATATATATAGTTTGGGGAAATAATATATTTTGAAGTGGCGAATCTGCTTTTGGAGTTGTGCAAACGATTGGTAGAAATGGAAATTAAACAGCACATGCGCTTTTAGAGTACATAGAAGAAAGGACGTATTTTAGAGAGGTACAAAATTGAATACACACATTGGGTATATCGATGAAGGCTCTTAACTATTTGAGCGACAAACGTGTATTGCAAAAATTGTTTTTACACATGGAATTATTCCCCGTTAAGTTATATGCTGCTACCCTCTCTCCTACGTAGTCACATTGGTAAGCACCACAACTCATTCTTTTTTTGAAAATTAGCGATAATATTGAATAAGACAAAGGTTACATGAGGTCGGCAAGCAAATCCTTCTGAATAAAATCAGGAGGCTGCTCCCAAAAGCAAACTTGCTGAGTTGAAAGTGCAAAACGAGCGATACAGTGTGCTACTTTGTTGCCTTCTCTAAGAAACGAAAGTCCACAAAATCATTCGAAAAATAATTAATTACTATTTACCAAGTAATTTATAAAATCAGTAAAATATTTAAATATGCGTTAAAGAAATAATAATTAAAGCACAATCACTAATTAAAGTAATTAAAAAAAGGCTAAGGTATTAATTAATTAGATGCATTAAATTCAAG
>NW_018922038.1:340082-362465 GCF_002207925.1 Prunus avium | reverse complement strand
GTATAATGAAAGCAAACGTATAATACACGTATTTTAATGATTATTTAATATCAAAGAACAAAAAACGAAAGTCCACAAAATAATTCGAAAAATAATTAATTACTATTTACCAAGTAATTTTCGAAATTAGTAAAATATTTAAATATTCACTAAAGAAATAATAATTAAAGCATATTCACTAATTAATGTAATTAAAAAAAGGCTAAGGTATTAATTAATTAGATGCATTAAATTCAAGAAGTTGGCAAAAAACAAAAGTGAAGAAACTCATTTTATATTTTTAAAACTCAAAAAAAAAAAGCCAAACAACCTCTCCCGACGAAATTACCTCTACCGACGACATGTCGTCGCGAGAAACCTAATCCGGCAAACTTTTGCCGGCAAATACCTATGCCGACGAAATTTCGTCGGGAGAGGTTTTAAAAAAATAAATAAATATAAACTTAGTATCTTTAAGTCAATAAATTTTTATTTTTTCAAAATTTCTCCCCAGTAATAAATTTAATTACTTTCGTTAGTAATTATTTTCTAACTATTATTTCTCTTGTGAATAATTAGTATTAAATATTTTAATTAATGGCATAAATGATATTACTGAATAAATAGTATTTAGACTAGTCTAGAGCATTATCTATTACGTTTAGGCCATTACCAAGGTATAGCTATTGTCCCCTTTTGATTTTTTACTTTTCTGGAGTTATTACCTGTATAAAGAATTTTGCATTTTCCCATTTAATACTCGTATTATACACGTACATACGTATTTTTCAAATAATACTTCTGTTTTTCGTATACGTCTTTAAGAGTCGGTATAATGAAAGCAAACGTATAATACACGTATTTTAATGATTATTTAATATCAAAGAACAAAAAACGAAAGTCCACAAAATAATTCGAAAAATAATTAATTACTATTTACCAAGTAATTTTCGAAATTAGTAAAATATTTAAATATTCACTAAAGAAATAATAATTAAAGCATATTCACTAATTAATGTAATTAAAAAAAGGCTAAGGTATTAATTATTTAGATGCATTAAATTCAAGAAGTTGGCCAAAAAACAAAAGTGAAGAAACTCATTTTATATTTTTAAAACTCAAAAAAAAGAAGCCAAACAACCTCTCCCGACGAAATTACCTCTACCGACGATTTCGTCGTGGGAAACCTAATCCGACAAACTTTTGCCTGCAAAGACCTATGCCGACGAAATTTCGTCGGGATAGGTTTTAAATAAATAAATAAATATAAACTTAGTATCTTTAAGTCAATAAATTTTTATTTTTTCAAAATTTCTTCCCAGTAATTAATTTAATAACTTTCATTAGTAATTATTTTCTGACTATTATATCTCTAGTGAATAATTAGTATTAAATATTTTAATTACTGGCATAAATGATATTACTGAATAAATAGTATTTAGACTAGTCTAGAGCATTATCTATTACGTTTAGGCCATTAACAAGGTATAGCTATTGTCCCCTTTCGATTTTTTACTTTTCCGGAGTTATTACCCGTATAAAGAATTTAGCATTTTCCCATTTAATACTCGTATTATTCATGTACATACGTATTTTTCAAATAATACTTCCGTTTTTCATATACGTCTTTAAGAGTCGGTATAATGAAAGCAAACGTATAATACATGTATTTTAATGATTTTTTAATATCAAAGAATAAAAAACGAAAGTCCACAAAATAATTTGAAAAACAATTAATTACTATTTACCAAGTAATTTACGAAATTAGTAAAATATTTAAATATTCACTAAAGAAATAATAATTAAAGCATAATCACTAATTAATGTAATTAAAAAAAGGCTAAGGTATTAATTATTTAGATGCATTAAATTCAAGAAGTTGGCCAAAAAACAAAAGTGAAGAAACTCATTTTATATTTTTAAAACTCAAAAAAAAGAAGCCAAACAACCTCTCCCGACGAAATTACCTCTACCGACGATTTCGTCGTGGGAAACCTAATCCGACAAACTTTTGCCTGCAAAGACCTATGCCGACGAAATTTCGTCGGGATAGGTTTTAAATAAATAAATAAATAAAAACTTAGTATCTTTAAGTCAATAAATTTTTATTTTTTCAAAATTTCTTCCCAGTAATTAATTTAATTACTTTCATTAGTAATTATTTTCTAACTATTATATCTCTAGTGAATAATTAGTATTAAATATTTTAATTAATGGCATAAATGATATTACTAAATAAATAGTATTTAGACTAGTCTAGTGGATAATCTGTTACGTTTAGGCCATTAACAAGGTATAGGTATTGTCCTCTTTTGATTTTTTACTTTTCCGGAGTTATTACTCGTATAAAGAATTTAGCATTTTCCCATTTAATACTCGTATTATACACGTACATACGTATTTTTCAAATAATACTTCTGTTTTTCGTATACGTCTTTAAGAGTCGGTATAATGAAAGCAAACGTATAATACACGTATTTTAATGATTATTTAATATCAAAGAACAAAAAACGAAAGTCCACAAAATAATTCGAAAAACAATAGTTAGAGAAATAATAGTTATTTATTTTTGCAAACAAGATTTTTCGTAAATGAAGCTTCACTTTTTCGGTATAAAATTAAATGTCAAACTAAAAGTTATCCATGTCTAAAAATTCTTGGTTCCGCCCTTATTAGGAATTATTTTGAGCAATATCCATAAATGACATGATTGCTTGACTGTCCATCTTAACGGGGATGGAATGGAAATGACATATATACCATCCCCGATTTGCTCTATTGCCATTCATTTCTTGACTTGACATGATAAGTAAGTTGTTCATTCATTACAGGTCCAATATCTTTCAGTTTTACAAGTATAACAGAGGATCCAGTAGAACTTGTTTTGAATCCGTACTCATGGACAACGGTCTGGAATTTCCATCTCTTGCTTTTACTTTCCTATATATGAATGGTCATGTGACCAATTGATGCATATGGTTATGCTTCTGAAGATATATTGAAAGTGCGCATTTTTCTTTTTAGTTAGCAAACATAATATTTTTAGACGCTCCAGCCGGGACTGGTTTCTCATACTCCACAACAGCAGTTGGCTACAACACTAGTGACACCATTCATGCAAAACGAGCTTCTGAGTTTCTTCATAAGGTGAGCCAAGTTTGCACAAAGAATTTGTTCAATAATTTGGGTACTTATATTGGTTGCCAATTTTCATCAATTTATGAACCTTTCTTTCTTGTTCCTTAAAATCATGTCCAGTGGCTTTCGACTCATCGCAAGTTTCTTGCAAATCCACTCTACATTTCTGGTGATTCGTACTCGGGCAAGATTATTCCGATCATTGTTCAAGAGATAATTAATGGTAATTTACATATGCGTTGCTGGTGATTGAATTCATACCCAGGCAAGTTATTGATTGGAGTATTGGGCAGGGATGTTTTTGTATATCTAATCCTGTTTTTGGTTGTAGGTATTGAAGCTGGAACAGAGCTACCTTTGAATAATCTCAAAGTACTTAAATTGACATCTCAATTAGTAATTTCTATACTTTCAAGGCTAAATTATTGAAATGCCCCCTGTAACTCAATTTCAATCTTAGTTTCCCCCCTGAAACTCTAAGTGTCTCACTTTCCCCCTTGAAACTCCATATATTGTCTCACTTTGCCTATATTCCATCCAGCCCTAACAGAAATCGTCAAATCTTAACCCCCCAAAAACAACCTTCCCTTACAAATTCAGATACTCTCTGAATCTCCAACTACACTCAGACTTATTTGCAAAACCAAACCCCTCTCCAAACTCCAAGAAACGAAGAACAACCTCCAACAATGGTGGCAACCCAACTCCTTCTCTCTCTCATCGTCCTCTCAGTTCTCTCTCTCTCTCCTCTGCCCTCCCCACCCAAACCCTCGTCAACGCCGCCGAAATCCTCTCAGATTTCGGCTACACCTCCATGGCTCTGACCCTCGACCTCGCCTCTCAAACCCTCCTCCTCTCCCAGTCTCCTTCTCTCACCATCTTCGCCCCCACCGACGCCGCCTTCTCTCACTCCGGTCAACCACCGCTGAACCCCCTGCAATTCCACATCATCCCCCTTTATTTCTCTCTCCGATCCCTCAAGTCCCTGCCTTTCAGCGCCAATACCACAACTTTACTCTCTGACCGCTCTCTCTCCGTCACCACTTTGGCCTATGACCCCAGAGTCTCACTCAACAACATCCCCATCACTGTTTCCCCATCATTGTTTCCCCAATTTTTGACTTTTGCTAGGGCTGGATGGAATATAGGCAAAGTGAGACAATATATGGAGTTTTCAGGGGGGAAAGTGAGACACTTAGAGTTTCAAGGGGGAAATTGAGTTACAGGGGGCATTTCAATAATTTAGCCTACTTTCAAATTTCATGACATTGTCCAGAATTTAGTTTTCTTTCAAATGGATTCAGGGATACGTAATCGGCGATCCAGTTACAAATGAAAAAGAGGGTTTGAATTCGAGAATTGAATTTGCCCATCGCATGGCGCTTATATCAAATAGAATGTATGAGGTATATACGTCGCTCTTGGTTTTGTTTCATAGTAACTTCTGAGGAAATCATCTAAATTTTTAATACAACTTATGATTATGAAGAACAAAGGAAGGTCTTGATTGATACTAATTATGCAAGTCGTACATTTTAAGGGTTGTGGGCATTATGGCCAACTATATATATATCAACTTTTTCATACTTGAATATAAGATAGTAGATTTAAAATTTAAATATCACTATTGCTTTATGTTTTTTGAAGTCTACCAAAAGGAATTGCAAGGGGGAATACGTAGACGTGGATCCGAACAATCAACTCTGCCTCAACAATCTTCAAGCTTTCAAGGAGGTATGGGCATGATGTAGTTATGATTCAAATGTAGTACAAGATGCTTGGTTTTTTTTTTCGGAACCATTTCTCATTTTATGCACGTCATCCTTGCGCAGGGTCATGTTAATCTTCTATGTAGCGTTCCAATTTTATCAGATGTTCTTGAAGGAACACAAGATGCATGTTTTCATCTTCGATTTTAAAATGGTTTGTTTAATGTATTTGCAGTGCACTAGCAGACTTGACGATAGTCATATATTGGCACCTGCATGCGTTCCTCGTATCAATCACAACGAACAAACCACATTTGGGTGGGACTGGGACTCTGTTGATGATAATTTCTTAAGCTTTCCCTTTCCTGAAAGTTTGTGTCGGGTAATGTCCCTTCTCTCAAATTCAATATATATTGGTTTGCATTTTCCATCCTTGTATAGTTTGCACTTTAGTCCATGGCCTTCAAAAAAATGTTGAAATCTTATAAAGCTTTGTAATTGGATAGAAATACAGATCAGCTCCGCAATTCATCTTAAATGTCACTAGACCAAATATTCATCATTTAAATTTGACGTGTCTTAAGACACGTCAAATTTTGATTTTGTAGGTGGATAGGCTTCGGTATTCTGTGGTTTGGGCAAATGATATGAAAGTTCGTAAAGCTCTTAACATTCGGGAGGTATTTTTTTTTATAACACTTGTGACCAGTTGATTTTAAAATGTATATATTAATTTAACAATTTTACAATGACAAATAGGGAACAAAAGGTGAATGGGTTTTTTTTTTTTTTTTGGTCAATAAGGTGAATGAGTAAGATGCAATAGAACAACACCTTACATAAAAGATGTTCAACGTGCTGTTGAATATCATCGAAATCTTAGCCAAAAATCCCTTCGGGCTTTTGTCTACAGGTAAGATTATAATATGGAAAAAAAGTTATTTTAGTTTACGTAGTTTGCCGATTTTACCATTTTATTTTTGTAGTTTTTTATGTCAATTTTATCCCTCTAGGTGTAAATTCAAGCAATTCGAAAACACGTTACATATTTTGTCAAAATCCTTTCAATACAAATGAATTATCTACCTTTTATTACCAATTAATTACAAGTTTTATGGCATCTTCTGCAGTGGGGATCATGACTTGAGCGTTCCCTATGTAAGTACAGAAGCATGGATAGAATCCTTGAGCTTGCCAATTGATGATGATTGGAAACCATGGTTCTCTAACAATCAAGTTGCAGGGTTTGTATTATATCTATCTCAGTTTTTATTGTTTTCATGATTTTTATTTCAGATTAAATTTTTATTATTTTTATTATTATTTTTTCTCCGGTTACAAGTTTCACTATCCAAACTAACTTCTACTTTTGTTATCTTTATTCATTTGTGAATTTTACAGATACACTGTTAGGTATTCGAATGGAGAGTATCATTTGACATATGCGACTATAAAGGCAAGAAATGTTCTTTATCTTACATTAGCATAATCAAGGGAAATGCTCTCAAATAACCCTATTATTGTAGAAGTATTATCAACGCGGTCTATATATCATAAATAAAGTATCAATATTCTGTCGATATTTTCAATATTGCGATTTGCTACAATAATAGTGCAATTCAAGAACATTGCTAATGTACTAGTGTTATTTGAGATCGTTTAATTATAATCACAACTAATAAATACTTATCTAACAAATTACTCCATTTGCAATTGTGCAGGGAGGAGGTCATACAGCTCCGGAGTTTAATCCAAGAGAATGCTTTGATATGATCAAACGGTGGCTAGAGCATTCTCCTCTTTAATATAATTAGTATGTCAAGATTAATGGATAGGATGTTGAATTATGAGTACTTTCTTGATTTGATTTAATAAGTGGTTAATTTATTTTTGTGGGTAATATTCAATTTCTTCCCTAGTATTAAAAGTGTTAGACCCAAAAGTCATATCATACTATGCGGGGGGGTTTTTTATTGGGGTCAAAATAGTGCAAGTGACTTGTAGTTTAAATGATTGAGTAATCATTCATGTATTTGAAGTATTTATAAGCTTATAAGAAGTTGGGCTACTCCCCCTTATCATCGATTGATGTTGGAGTGGATTATTAACTTCCTTCATGGTATCAGAGCAGGTTTACCTATATGTGAAAATCCAGAAACCACACGTGCTTCAAGTCACTCAATATATTTTGTCCACGTTTTAGAGTTGAAAATTAGCCACAAGTACTAGAGTGTGTGAGAATATGAAGATGAAAATGTCATGCAAGAGCTTATAAGGAGTTACTAATTTCTCCATTGCCAATCAACTTGAGTATCAAATTATGAAGTTGCTGCCATTATATATATGTCTCAAGCATATGTTCAATGACCAGAATATAACTCATATAGTTGGGTCCACAAATTTAAAGCCCTTACAAAATTAGAGGACACTCATCAAAACGGATAAACATAATAATCAGCTAAAAACAAAACCCAATATTACGTAATAAAAAAGATAAATCCAAATGCATAGACAGCTTTTTTTTTTTTGTTCGTTCGTCAAAAGAGAAAGCCCTTTGTTTTTTTGGCACCGACGGTTGAATGATGTCATTTCGGTGCCCACAAGTTTCTCTTTTGTTGTTTTTTACCCTTTTTCTTTTTCGAAGTTGACAAAATCACAAACTACAACAAATTATTGGTGACACCTCCACAACACAAACATATAATATAACAACTACGTCAATTTCAGTGTCACATTATTGTGGCTCTGGCAAGCAATTTTTCTAGTGCACCTGCAACTTACCAACTATGGTGCGTCGCAGACAATCGTCAAGAACATTCCAGGCCTCTCCGGTGACGTCCCCTTCAAGCTTGAAACTGGGTAACTATCATAATATATATATTTATGAGCTGAATAGATTTTTGTTGATGATAATGCGTTGTGTTGGGTTGTTCAATTCCAAGGTACGTTGGGGTGGGCAATCTGGATGAGCTGCAACTGTTCCCCTTAGTACGTAGATTCAATAATCTCATCTTGCAATGTGGTTTGATGACTGGAACTATCCATCTTCTGTGAAAATAACCCAAATCGGAAATCGCTTAGTCATCTACTTGGTATCAACTAATTAAACATTGAATTATAGCAAATATGCATAATTTTAATTATCAAGTATGCGTCATGACCATTACAACATTTTCAAAAGCGTATAGCCGCGTGGCTATACTCGGGATTTTTTTTAAAAAACAAAATAGTATAGCCGCGCGGCTATACTTATTTTGACACGTGGGCACCTAGGCGCTGGTACTTGGTATCAACTAATTAAACATTGAATTATAGCAAATATGCATAATTTTAATTATCAAGTATGCGCCATGACCATTACAACATTTTCAAAAGCGTATAGCCGCGTGGCTATACTCGGGATTTTTTTTTAAAAACAAAATAGTATAGCCGCGCGGCTAGACTTATTTTGACACGTGGGCACCTAGGCGCTGGCCGGCTCTTTTTTGTTTTCTATAAATAGTATAGCCGTGCGGCTATACGATTTAAAAAAATATAAAAAATCCCTAGTATAGCCGCGCGGTTATACTAGGCCCAGAAAACTTATTAACCCAAAATTCAAATACCCAAAGGATTAATTTAATTTCCTAAGAAAACTAAGCCCAATTAGCCAATATTTTATCATGGTATTTGAAATATCCAAATTGAAAGCAACTGGTTCTATTCTATCGAGGAGGGACATCATATTATTTTCCTTTGCAAATAGCACTTCTGGTTCTGGATCCTTTTCTTTTCTCTTTTTGTTTTTTTCTAATGTGTTTTTTTTTCTTGGACTGTTCCTACCTCAATATATGAGAATATGAGGGGGTCAAACGCAGACAATATCCTCATCTTCCACTAGAAAAAAAAGAAAAGAAAAAAAACGAGAATGATTAGTTGCAGCAGAAGCATCTATTTCACAATCTGGGTGTGTCAGGCATTTTTTCTGCTGCTGGTGCTGCTTACCAACTATGGTGCGTCGCAGACAATCGTCAGGAACTTGCCAGGCTTTTCTGGTGACCTCCCCTTCAAGCTTGAAACAGGGTACTTAATTATTTGATTAATAATATATCTGAACTCTGTGCCATCTTCTTTTTATACTTTTAATTATATGTTTTGTAGTTTTGAATTATGGGTTTTAATTTGTGTCTAATTTCAAGCTACGTGGGTGTGGGCAATTCTGAAGAACTGCAAATGTTCTACTATTTCACTGAGTCAGAAAGCAGCCCAGAAAATGATCCTCTGCTTCTTTGGATGACCGGAGGCCCCAGATGTTCTTCTTTCTATGGCCTCATATATGAAATTGGTAACTTGTTAATTTCCAATTCTCATGAGATTAAAGTTCAAAACTTTCACTGAGAAAATACTTTTTCATCGCATCATGTATACTTGGTCTCTATCTTTTTTTGTTTTGAGTACAAAGCGATAGTCTAAACTACATGGGAGGGGAATTTCTCACACACACACAACTATGATGTTGTGGGGATTCGAACCTGATACCTCTGATCTCTATCTTTAATTGTTGGGACGGAAGTAAATTTCAATTTCATCAGTAGGCAAAGACAAAATTATGGCTCTGATTTTAACTTTTTTAAATATTATTCTAGGTCCAATATCTTTCCAATTTAATGATTTGTCCAAGGACCCATTGAAACTTGTTCTGAATCCATACTCATGGACCAAGGTGTGGAATTTTCTGTCTCTGGGTTTTAGTTTCCCAATTGATGTTGAAAATTTAAAAATTGGTCCTATAATTTATTTTCAGGTAGCAAACATAATATTTCTAGATGCCCCTGCTGCTACTGGTTATTCATACTCCACAACTCTGGAAGGGTTAATCAGTAGTGACACCCTGCATGCTACAAGAGCTTATCAGTTTCTCCAGGAAGTGAGTCAAGATTTACACACACAAATTTGGAGATAAGATTAATTAGAACAAGATTCAAAACTTGGTTATTTATGATTATTGTTATATTGATTCAAATTTCCTATGCAGTGGCTTGTGGCTCATCCCCAGTTTCTTTCGAATCCTCTCTACATTTCTGGAGATTCTTTCACGGGCAAGATTGTTCCCATCATTGTTCAGCATATAACACAAGGTAACTTTCACAAATTATGACAAATGAAGTTCTCAAATTGCATATTAATTCAACCATTGCGCCAAAAATTGCAATTGCATATGCAATAGAACTCTTCTTGAGCACAAAAGTTTTTCGATGTTGAAACTCGAAAGTCTTAAGGAGGCATGAGTTTGTATCTCTGTTGTTGTTGTCCTGTAGGTATTGAAGCTGGGATGGAGCCAGCTTTGAATCTCAAAGTACTAAATTGACATCCTGGTTGAATGTACCTTGTTATAGAGCTGTCATTTGTTCATGACATCATTGTGCTGGAATTTAACTTCTGGTTTAATGGATTCAGGGATACATAATTGGCAATCCATCTACAAATGCTAAAGAGGATATTAATTCGAGAATTGAATATGCTCATCGTTTGGCACTTATATCAGATAGAGTATATGAGGTGTGTATGTTGCTCTTGGTTTTCTTTTAGGTGCTGGATGTTCCTTGTAAGATTTTTGTGGGTATTGGTCAACTATATACACCAAGATGTTTTAGTGGATATCTCTCTTATTCTTATAAGAGTCAAATGAAAAATAGAAGTTTTTAAGTTTTACTGTTTTCTTCTTCTTCTTTCAAGTCATCAAAAAGGAATTGCAAGGGCGAGTATGTAGATGTAGATCCAAAAAATCAGTTGTGCCTCAACAGTCTCCAAGCTTTCAAGGAGGTATGTAGTATCAGCATCGTCAATTGGCATTCCGGGTGCTAGCTGCTAAGTTCACCAAATTTTGTTCAGCAGCATAATGATGTGCCAGTGTTTTACTGATTTAAATCTGGGCTCACTCTGAGGATCATTTACTCTCAACAAGTAGGATATTGATATGTACACTGAAGCATCATTTGGTGAATAGGGTACTTTTCAAAAGGGCCCCTATTTATGAGAGAAATTTATACATATATGATATGTTTTGTTGGTGAATTGCACAATCTTGATTCACAATCTGACGACGTAACATACATGCATATTCAGATATATAACAAAACATCATTACTCTCTATAATATATGGTGTGTATACATACACACGCACACTACATGTTTTTGTTCTCTGTTTTATGAAGTCCCTTGATTATTGAGTATGCAGTGCACTAGGAGACTTGATACAGAACATATACTGGCACCTTTCTGCGGAAAGGACTATTATAACGAGTGGACAATATTAAAGACGAACGACAGGGAGTCTATGGATGATGTTTTCCTAGATTTTCCCTCCCCTCTCCAACTGTGTCGGGTATCTCTCTTTCTCTCTCTCTCTCTCTCTCTCTCTCTCTCAAAGACAGAGAAGTATTAAAGAGTAACAAATTTACTAGCTGAAGGGTTTTGTAGGAAGACAGAATTCGCTACGCAGTTCTTTGGCAAAATGATATAAATGTTCGCAAAGCTCTCAACATCCGGGAGGTATATAATTTATACATATAAATTAATAAATGTTACTTCTAATTAATTATATATATTTTTTGGATTTACTTCAAATTAATCAAACAGAATATATGAAACTGTGGCCAATTTCGAAAAAAATTACATTTACCATGATCACAAACAGGGAACAAAAGGAGAATGGGCTAAATGCAATAAAACCACACCTTACACGTTTGATGTACCAAGTAGTGTTGACTACCATCGAAACCTCAGCCAAAAGCCCCTTCGTGCTATAGTTTACAGGTACAAATTTAAATTGTTCAATTTGATTCTTCATGTTTCACCTCTCCTTTTAAATTAATCTAATTTCAACCAACCTTGAAGAATCAAGCCTAGAATTAGCCAGTAGCTAGTCACACAAAAACTAAATAAACATCTCGTACTTTTCTCATAATTTCGTGTGTTTATATGGTGTATCTGCAGTGGTGATCATGACATAACCATTCCATATATAAGTACACTGGCCTGGATTGAATCCTTGAACTTGACACTTGAGGATGATTGGAAACCATGGTTCTCTGATCATCAAGTTGCAGGGTTTGTAGTTGTTTTCATGATTTTTTCGGGTTTGGATTTTTATTTTTGGGGTTAGGAATTTCAATGTTTAATACTAACTTTGATCTGTTGTTCTCTTTTTTCATTGATTCATTTTACAGATACACAATGTACTATTCAAACAACGAGTATAATTTGACATATGCGACTATAAAGGCATGAGTGATGGCTTCCAAGTTTATTGATCTTCTCTTTGAAGTAAGTCTAATAATCACTTATGATGTAATAAATAATTCCCCGTTGCAAATTTGCAGGGAGGAGGGCATACAGCTCCAGAGTACAATCCTAAGGAATGCTTTGATATGATCAATAGGTGGCTGGCGCATTCTCCTCTTTAACCTAGTGTACTAAATTAGAAAAATTACTGCCATTATACATATGTAATGTTTCACAGTAACTAAAAGTACATGATCACTTATCTAAGTATAATTTTAATCTACAACCTTCAACACAAATACGCGAAAGTGTATGAAAGTTGAGGTGGCATTATTTGCATGGGTGAACCTTGTTTAGCGACATTGCCCTCTAAGAATCAATCAGGTGTGAGATTTTATCTCAAAATGTCGGTCTATCAAATTATTTCATCACAAATCTCTATTTTTGTTGGGAAAATTTTAGTGACATACATTATGCATATGGTAGTTGGACACCACATTAATGTGCTTTTAAGAAATTGAAAGCAACCACTTCGTGGACAACTAACCCATCAATAAAAGTTATTTCCGTAAATAAAAATAAAAACTTACAACTCATAAGCATGTATAGCAAATCCAACCCAGAACAGTAGAGCCGAGAAATATCAAAGGGACAAAAGTAATTAATAAATGGAAAAGAAAAGGGACAAATTATAAGGGGGTCCTTGTATCATAATCGATCATGAAAGTTTCACCAAATTTATTAATGTTATCGGACCCCACGTAGAGTCACTTCATAGTTTCAAGAACACACCAAACTTTCTGCTATAGCTATTCATGGCTAACTATTCCCGCTGCTGAAGCCTAATATATATGCTGAATATTACAGAAGCTTGCTACATAAGCATGGCCATGTTGCCACAAGCACTACTTCTTCTGGTCCTTTTTCACAATGGTGTTGCATCAAGCTCGTCCATCGTTAGCACCCTACCGGGATTTTCCGGAGACCTCCCCTTCAAACTTGAAACTGGGTTGGTATTTTTGAACTTCATCTTCCATACTCTATAACTACATTTTATTCTTGTCTGTGCTAGATTATATATGGATTGGACCCACAAATTTTTAATCATTAAATTGAAGAACTTTTAATAGTTACCGTTGTTTCTTGTCTGAATACTTATACAAAGATTAATTTGAGACTCTTTCAATTTTGTTATCATCTCTCTGCTCTCTCTTTGTAATATTCCTTTTTCTTCATAAATTATTATATCCTTTATATATCTACACTAATGTAGCTATATGTTTATATTCATAGTAATGTACCTAATTTAATGACCAAAATCGAAAAATAATATAACTATATGACTTAATAGATAAATAATTTTATCTAAAGATGACATTTGCCAAATATCATTCAATTTAGTGACACTTTGTCTCCACTTTGTTGGAAACGAAAACAATGTCACTTCTATTAAACATTAGTATGAAAGATCTCAACTGACATTACATATGGCTTAAAAGGTATGTGGGAGTGGGCGACTTAGATGATGTGCAGCTATTTTACTACTTCATTGAGTCCGAAGGGAGCCCCGAGCATGACCCTCTGGTGCTTTGGCTCACCGGTGGTCCTGCTTGTTCCGGTTTTCATACATTTGTTTACGTAAATATCGGTATGTACATTTTTTTTTTCACTCTATGAATATTTTTGGAGGATATAGCGTTTGACCAAATACTAACGAGTTGGTTTTATTTTTTATTTTGGATAAAAAAGAGAAACTTCATTGACTGATAATATCATCAAATACAAACACTGAAGGGAAAAAAGCAAAAAAAAAAAGAGGAGCATGACAGTGGCCTCGTTAAAACTTTGCCTTAAAAAACCCTCTAATGACTTGGTTAATACGGTGCTAACCACTTATTTGGCCTATTCTACAATTTGATCCATGATAATTTAGAGCAATGCTACCTTGGTTTTTTTTGGGTCTAAAGTAATGCTAAATGTACTATATTTATTGATCATGAATTAAGTTCATTATTATATTTCTCAGCGATATGGTCCGTGATATTGCTTTATCTTGTAATGAGATATGTTATTGGATGGAAGAGGGGCCTAGCTGGCTTCACTCTTACCTTTAGAATGATTTGCGTTCCTTACATCCTATTGATGAATAAAGTCGTTGGCCTTTAACTTTTTTTTTTTTTTTTTTTTAAAGGTGAAATTTTCGTGTAAGTAGTTTTATTCGGAAACTAATTAACTCTTACAGACAGCTTTAATATGTACTTGAGACTTTGTTGTAGGTCCACTATCATTTGACTACGCAGAATCCTTTGGCAAAGAGCCTAAATTAAAGTTGAATCCATACTCATGGACAAAGGTGGGAAACTTCAGTTGCCTTACACATGTTTGTGTTTTTGTCTGTGAGATCAATAGCTACAGCTTTAAATCATTCAAGCCAACAACCTAAACGTTTCAGGTTGCCAGTATAATATTCTTAGATGCACCTGTGGGCACAGGATTCTCATATGCAACAACTTGGGAAGGATACAATGTTAGTGACACATCACATGCCGCACAAACATATCAGTTTCTAAGAAAGGTGTGTGAGGAGGATACGCTAAAAGGGTTGCGAGCCCATTTAATTTCTAGTTAATTTAATTAATTAAATAATTGTTGTTTTGCAGTGGCTTATAGATCACCCCAAGTTCCTCAATAATCCACTCTATATAGGTGGAGAGTCTTATTCAGGCATAGTCGTCCCTGTTGTAGTTCAGGAAATATCTGATGGTAATTGATCCTCTTAAGTACATTTATTATATACTTTGGTCAGCTTGATCAGTTACCCAAAAAAAAAAAAAAAGATCAGCTACCAAATGAGTACATGAGGCATAGTTTGTAATTAGTTTCGGTTGGTGAGGTGCGGTTGTTTTTATTTGTTATGCTTCTGCAGGTAATGACGAAGGAGATGAGCCACCAATGAATCTCAAAGTACATGTTTTGCTTTAGATTTTGAATCATTTCTATTCCTTTGTAGTCAACTAATTCATAGTTGTCTTGGATCCAAGGGATATGTGCTTGGCAACCCAGCGGTAGATAATTTACGTGGAAATAATCTCAAAGTACCATTTTGCCACCTAAAAGCACTAATATCAGATAGCCTATACCAGGTGAGTACACTTTGGTTTTGTTTGTTTAGGTTTCATATGCATGTAATGTAAGGATTGGATTGTTGTGGCGCTTCGCATCATTTTGAACTATTGTGTCATACATCCCTGTGAGCTTGCTATAAATTGTTGGCATAATGCCTGACATCTTAAGTTTTAACATGGTATTAGAGCCTTCTGTGCAAGTGATGCTGAGTTTGGTCCCTGTTCTTCATTTCATTGTTGGTTTGTAAGGTGCAGGGTGTGCTGGACTTATATGTTTGTCTTTCTCTGCTATTAGTTTGCCTCTTCACGTGCAGGGCATCTTGCACGTGAGGGAGTATGTAAGCTTGATATACATTAATTGTTGATACATTCCTTCACAACTGAAGCTTTCGGGGCTAGTGATTGTCTAACAATGTCATCAAAAACCTTTTCCTTAAGTTACACATACATCTATGTAATGTTCTTGCATATACACCCAAGCTAATTTCTTCCTACAAAGATGTTATTGTCTTTCTTATGCTGGTGCTTCTTAAACTTTTCCAAGTCAACTAAACGAAACTGCAAGGGCCAGTATATCAATGTGGATCCAAAGAATAAGTTATGTCTGGATGATTTGGAACTTATCAGAGAGGTGAGTGCAAAGAAAGTCACGGTTTTCATATCATTTTTTAGTAATATGAGATATATCAAAAGGTACTGACTTTACATTTGAATCAGCAGTGTGTCAACGACATAAACCCTTCACAGATATTGGAACCAAAATGTCATAGGGACTCCGGAAATCTCCTCTGTTCTTTTTCTCAACTTCCCAGGCAATGGTGTAGGGTGAGTCTCTATATCTCTGCACATACCAGCAATATATACCTGCTCTATATGCTGTAGCTAATTCATATGCTTTGCAGGAAGACAATTATATCCTCTCTGATGTTTGGGCAAACGATAAAATGGTTCAAAATGCTCTCCACATTCGGCCGGTAATTAATTAGTTAAATTCTAATCTTACTAAAAAAAGAGTTAGTTAAGTCCAGAGATACAGTACGAGCAAGCATTCAAAGTAGTTTAATTTCAAGCTTTGTTTTTAAAATGACAACATCAGGGAAGCATTAAGGAATGGGTGAGATGCAATAAGAGCATACAAGCTTCATTTATACATGATGTTTCCTCTACTGTTGTTTATCATGAGAACCTCATAAAACAAGGCTATAGAGTTCTGGTGTACAGGTAATATTATCCAGGACAAAGGACCTAACCAGAAAATTTTATTTGTGTCTTATCCATGGACTAAAAAATTTCAGTGGAAAATTCAAGTACGCTACTCCAAACATAGGTTTAATCTTTCAACAGAACCTCACACAATCTATTGACTCCAATTAGTTGATTTTATCTGTCAACAGTGGTGACCAGGACATGAATATTCCATATTTGGGAACTATTTCTTGGATAGAATCTCTGAACGCGACTGTTACTAGTCCTTGGAAACCATGGCTTGTTAATGAACAAGTTGCAGGGTTGGTTTCTAACTCAGTTTCTTTTCTAAACTTTTTTTTTTCTTCTGTTTAAGTTTGAATCTAGTCACAAAATTATATTCCAATTTTTTCTTACACCGTATATATTTTCTTCCCCAGATACAGAGTGCAGTATACAAATCAAAAGCACGAGCTGACATTTACAACTATAAAGGCAAGAAACAATGAACCAATTTTGTTTTTGGTTTTTTTTTCCATACTACACTTTGCTTCAGAAGAATTGGACTAAATTATCTCTTTGAGCAGGGAGGGGGTCACGCCGCGCCGGAGTACAAACCTGAGGAATGTCTTGCAATGGCTAGCCGGTGGTTCGGATACTACCCTCTGTAGTCAGTATTGTGATTTACCAATCAATCCATTGAAAGATAATAATTTATATATTTGGAGTGATATTATTTCTCCCTGGAAACATTTTCATCATTCCCATTGGTGTATTTTGGCATAAGCAAGCTACAATTTTCACCCCAAAGTTCATTAGTTAATGTTGTATCAGTAAATCCCTTCATCAGTACTTCCTTTTGATTCAGTGAAACAAAACAGATGCAATTAGCTTTTATATTTACATGTATATATTAGGGTCGATGTTTCTCTTCTAATTCTACATATATATACCAATTTATGACTCCTTACTTAACCATCGTGTCGGTTTACATACATGACTCTAATCTAGCCACGCTATCAAAGTACAATCTCTACCTTGATGATATTCAAGTCATTCTCCAAATTTAATTTTGCCTCAAAAAGTTGGTGAGTGCTTTAAGAAATTGAAAGCACCAACTTACTACCTTTTTCAAATTGGTGTTGCATAAAGCTGGTTCATCATCAACACCCTACCCGGCTTATCTGGTGACCTAGAACAATTGAAGAGCTGAGAAACATCAAGGGGACCAAAGTAATAAATGGAAAAGAAAGAATAAATTATTGAGGGGGGGTTCCTTTTCTCCCTTGCCTGATCGATAAACAATCAGGAAAGTTTCACCAATTGATTAATTAATGTCGTAGGACCCCATGACAGTCGCTTGATAAAGTTTCAAGAACACACCAATCTGTCTGCCATTCATATCATCCCCCTTCAAGCTAACCTGACTAGTTTTACATATTCACATTGGAGATAAGGGAAGGAGCATGGCCATGTTGCCACAAGCACTTCTTCTGGTCCTTCTTTTTCACACTGGTGTTGCATCAAGCTCGTCCATCATCAACAACCTACCGGGCTTTTTCGGTGACCTCCCCTTCAAACTAGAAACTGGGTTGGTATTTTCATTAACTTATATCGTTTTATACATATCAATATGAAAGATCCCACCAGTTAAGATTATGGCTTGAATTATATAAAGGTACGTGGGAGTCGGCGACTTAGATGAAGTGCAGCTATTTTATTACTTCGCTGAGTCCGAGGGGAGTCCTGAGCATGACCCTCTTATGCTTTGGCTCAGTGGAGGTCCTGGTTGTTCTGGTTTTCATGCCTTTGTATACGGAAGTGTAGGTATGTATGTATATATGTACATATGTTTTTTTTTTCTTCACTATTTGGATTGTTTTAGAAGATACAACATAATACGACGCTATCCACTTATTTGACCAATATGCTCTACAATGTGGTCCATGATCAAACTGTTGAGTTTTTAGATTCACCCAAACCCCTGATTCTTATTGTTCAATTTTTATTTGTAGTTGTTTGTGTTAATGTTTCCAAAATATATGAACTTGTTTGGTTTATTAATTTTACTTGAAGAAGAAGATGCTAACATAGCATAAGCAAAACAAAAATATAAAAATAAAATTAGACCACCTTTATAAAAAAAATTTGGTTCCGCCTTAGACATGTACTAAATTTACTGTTACAAAGTTGATTATCGTATTTCTCAACAAGATGAGACCCACTTGGGACATCAATCCAAATAACAAATGAAGAAAAAAAAAATGAAGAGTCATTGTATAAGATAAGTGGTTTTATTCAAAAATCCTGCAAACATTTTAATTAATTGAGATTAATGTTGACACTTCAGAAAAGTCATTGTACAGCCTCTTTATTTAATATGTACTTGGAACTTTGTTGTAGGTTCACTGTCATTTGACTATACAGAGTCCAGTTACAACAAGCCAAAATTGAAGTTGAATCCATACTCATATACAAAGGTGCGGGCGGGACTTGAATTGCCTTCTAGGTGTTTGTGTTATTGTCTCTGTGAACCAACAACTAGCTTTCAGTTATAACTTTTGAGAACAACCGGAAACTTTCAGGTTGCCAACGTAATATTTTTAGATGCACCTGTGGGCACAGGATTCTCATATGCAAAAACTTGGAAAGGATACACCAATATGAGTGCCACGTCTTATGCCGCGCAAACATATCAGTTTCTTAAAAAGGTGTGAGAGGAACACTAAAATGGTTTGCATTGCCATCTTAATTTCTAGTGATTACATTAATTAATAAGTTAATTAACTAAATGTTGTTTATTCATTCACTGTTGTGGAGCAGTGGTTTCTGGATCACCCCAAGTTCCTCAACAATCCACTCTATATTGGTGCAGAGTCTTATTCAGGCATTGTTCTTCCAATTGTAGTTAAGGAAATATCAGATGGTAATTGATCCTCCTACATTTATTATACTTTGGTCAGCTCAGCTGCTTGCTCAGCTTCCAAATGGGCTCATGAGGCATTGTTTAAATGTTGTTCTTTTGCAGGTAATGAAGAAGGAGATGAGCCACCAATGAATCTCAAGGTACATGTTCTGCCATTAGATTTTGATTAGTTTCTGTTCCATTCTGCTAACACTATATATATACCGAAATGCAGGGATATGTGCTTGGCAACGCAGGGTGTGACTCAAAAAAAGATATGAGCTATACTGTACCATTTTCCCACCTAAAAGCCCTAATATCAGATGAACTATACCAGGTGATCATACCCCTTGGTTTTTTTCTTAGGTTGCAACTTGCATATAGAGATCCAACTAATTTCTGCTACAAAGATATTATTGTCTTTCTTATACATTCTGGTGATTTTAAACTTTCTCAAGTCAACTAAAAGAAATTGCAACGAAAATTATACTGATGTGGATCCAAGCAATGAGTTATGCCTGGATGATATGGAACTTGTAAATGAGGTCAGTGGAAAGAAAGGTCATGGTTTTTTTTTTTAAATTGGTAAATGTGAGATATATCAAGATGTATTGACTTTACATTTGAATCAGCAGTGTGTCAAAGACATAAACCCAGCACATATATTGGAACCCAAATGCACTTACTCATCCCCAAACCATCTCAGCAATAAGCACTCTGTAAATCTTCTCCTTCCTTTTTCTCAACTTCCCAGGCAATGGTGTCGGGTGAGTTTCTATATCTCACAAATACACATGCATACCAGCAATAACTGATCTTTATGCTGTAGGTTACTCATATGCCTTTGTTGAACTCTACTTAACTAAGCATATCTGCTTTGCTTTTGATGGCAGAAAGACAATTATATCTTCTCTGAGGTTTGGGCGAATGATAAAGCGGTTCAAAATGCCCTCCACATTCGGGAGGTAACTAGTTAGTTAAACTCTAATTTCACCCAAAAAAACAAAATTTGTAGACTCTAAATATACAGTAGTTTAATTTGCTGCTGAAGCTTCATTCTTTAAATGACAACATCAGGGAAGCATTAAGGAATGGGTGAGATGCAATAGGAGCTTATCAGCTTCATATATACATGATGTTTCCTCTAGTCTTGTTTATCATGAGTACCTCATAAAAAAAGGCTATAGGGTTCTGGTTTACAGGTAATTTTGTACAATATGCATGTTTATCAATTCCTGTTTGTCTATTATCCATCATGGACTTAAAAATAGGGTGCCAAGTTCAAGTACACGATTTCAAACAAAGGTTTAATCCTCTGTCAATAGAATCTCACAAAATTGTTGACTACAATTAATTTTATTTGTTAACAGTGGTGACCAGGACATGATGGTTCCATATTTGGGAACTATTGATTGGATAGAATCTCTAAACTTGAATGTCACTTTTCCTTGGAAACCTTGGCTCGTCAACGGACAAGTTGCAGGGTTAATTTCTAACTCAGTTTATTTTTTACTTCCTTAAAGCTTCTCTTCTATTTAAGTTGTTTCTTAAGTTACACAGCATATTTTTGTCCCCAGATACAGAGTGCAGTATACATATGAAAAGTACCACTTGACATTTACAACTATAAAGGCAAGAAGCAATGAACCATCATGAACTTTGTTTTTCCATACTACAATTTGCTTGAGCAAAAGCTGACTAAATTTTCTCTTTGAGCAGGGAGCAGGTCACGTAGCTCCGGAGTACAAACCCGAAGAATGTCTTGCTATGGTTCGCAGGTGGTTCGCATACGACCCTCTGTAGTCAGTAGTTGAGATTACCAATCTTTTGAAGGATGATTTTAGTTATTCGAGTGATATTTTCTTCCTGGAAACGTTTTCATCATTCGCACTGGTGTCATTGTAAATAAGCAAGTTACAATTTGCAACCCCAATAATTCATTAATTTATGTTGTAAATCCCTTCATCAATAATATATTTCTTTAGATTCAGTGAAATAATAGAATACTGGAACAGAATGAGGAACCTAAACCTAAAGCACACCTTATAGCAGATATGTTTTTAGTTCTTGAATGTCATTGAATCTCATGCAACAAATCATTCTCTGGATGACCCTTTGTAAAGTCTAACTTTTGAACAACAATCTACGGTGTGTGCGTTTAAAGAAATCCTGAAAACTTGTCTTCCCTATTTCTGTTCTGTTCTCTTTCGTCTTAGCCTGCATTTTCTTTTGCTTTAAAACAAACTTGTCTTCTCTCGAGTTTAGACTATCGCTTGTACTAAAACAACCTTTGTGATGTTGGCTGAGCAAAGAGTAAGCATCATACCTCTCTCTTGCAAAGCATTAAAACCGTTGTGATTAATTCCTCTGCAAAGCCAACATCACAACTATTTTTTATTTTTTATTTTTCCTGTTAAAATTTCTAATCTCTTAAGCATCACTCAGTTTTTTAAACTCCAGTACTGGCTTCATTTTCTTTGCCTCTCTTTTTATAGAAATCTTGCATACACAAGTTGAGGAATTTGAAAGGGACAGAAGCTAAAAGGAAAATAAAATTCCCAAAATATTGAAACATATTCATATTATTACTAGGCTAAACAACAAACAAAGGACAATTGAATTAAGAGGGTCTCCTTGGCTGATGATCACGAGGATTCACCGAACGTTCAGACTATCCAGTCACTTCATGGCTCATGAAAAAAACCAAATTCCTTAAATTATAGCACGTTTCCTGAATTCACAGGAGAGTGATAAAGCCATCCTCCATATATGCATGTGATGAAATGCCTAGCAGCAAGTACATCATCATCACCATGTTGCCACAAGCACTTCTTCTGGTGATCCTTATGAACATTAATGTTGCATCGATTTCCAATTTCATCAAAGCCCTACCCGGCTTTTGCGGTGACCTCCCCTTCAAACTTGAAACTGGGTTGGTATTTTTGTTCTATATCTACTGTTTTCTACTTATATATATAAACTTGTGCTTACGTTACATTAATATTATGAGTTATGGGTTAAATTATATAAAGGTACGTGTGAGTGGGCAGGATGGATGATGTGCAGCTATTTTACTAC
>NW_018922038.1:299397-339438 GCF_002207925.1 Prunus avium | reverse complement strand
TAGTTCTATTTTTATGTAGGTAATCATAATGAACATGTGCCACCAATGAATCTCAAAGTACAATTTCTGCCATTTGATTTTGAATGAGTTCTGTTGTGTTGTAGTTAATTAATTCCTGATTATATTGGCTGAAGGGATATGTGCTTGGCAATCCAGTGACAGATTATATCTTCCCTTATATTTGGGCCATAAATTAATGCATGGCTGAAGGGATAGACATAACACGTGTGATAAAGTGATGGGAAATGATGACACCCGACGTTTGCTGGTCAAAGCCATAAATGCTCACCTAAAATATCTCTCCAACATGCTCAATGATCTCTACCGTGATTGGTGGATGATATTTGCATATTGTTTGTCCATATCTCATGGGAGACCAACTTCGCCTATGGATGGGTGAAAATGAAACGTAACTACGAGAACGAAAATGCAACAAAAATATTACAGGCATGAAAGCGAAAATTCAGATAAACTCCAAATACTAACGTTGCAACTTGGTTTAGGGCAAGATCACGTGTGCCTAACAAGTTTGTTAAGGAAATCATTTATTACTCACCTAACATTCTCTCCAATCACTTCGTATTAGTACTTCAAAAAATAATAATATTGTACTTAGTAAAAGACATTTATAGCCTGTTAATCCCAGTGTACGTACTGTTACAGCCCAACCTCACCATGTTTCCGCAAACACTTCTTCTGCTCCTCCTCCTTCATTGTTGTCACATTGTTGCTTCATCATCCATCATCAACACCCTACCGGGTTTTTCCGGCGACCTCCCCTTCAAACTTGAAACCGGGTTGGTATTTCTTTGTTTTTGTTTTTGTTTAATCGGGGTCTTGTTTTCGCATCTATATAGAGGTGTCCTTATGTGTTCTCCTCTCTCAGTTTAGTTGTTCATCTCTTTCATGCTTTGCTGTGAATGAAAGGATATTTCTATGGTATATGGTACTAATTAATTAATTATTTTTTTTGGGTTCCCTGTATGAATTATTACTCTATATCAATTAATACGTACCAATTGCAATAATGAGAATGAAAATTATGATTTAAACGATATAAAGGTACGTTGGGGTGGGCAATTTGGATGATATTCAGTTGTTTTATTTCTTCATTGAGTCGGAGAGAAGTCCCAAGGAAGATCCTTTACTGCTTTGGCTCGATCTTAAAAGGGCAGTGAGTTAGTCATTCTAATTCACAACACTTCTTTTACTGCCATGGTATATGACAGTATAGGTACATTATTATCTCAACTCTTCATATCATATCCTCCACTTATATTATATGATCAACAATTCTCATTCACAGTCTGACAACAAATCAACAAATTACTCCTTATATTGCTGAACCGGGAATTCCCCTCCGGAATTATTTTGAAACCGTACAAAACCATTAGTTGGATTTTGACTGGAAGGTAGCTATCTATAAGTCAGTGTACAGTAACATCAAAGAATTAACGGTCGTTATCATATAACAATTTGATAACCTCAACTGTTTTTCTTTTTTCCTTTTTGGATTGGAACAAGACATCGTTGATCTCCATCCAACATGCACAAAGAATTTGTGATCATCCTATAAAAGATATCAATTGACTTTGCATGTGATAATATATCAACGAAACTTATTGCTTTGAATTGATTTTATATATGCCCTGAGTAAATTTATTTTTTTTGCTAGGTCCATTAATTTTCAACTACGCAAATTCTAGTGGGAACGAACCAACGTTTTTGTTGAATCCATACTCATGGACAAAGGTAAGATAAGAGATAAACCTACTGCTAATTAATTTATGATTTGTCAATAACTTGACCCCGAATGCATATTGAAAAATGTTCAGATTGCCAACGTGATATTTTTGGATCAACCCGTTGGTACTGGATATTCCTATGCAAAAAGTTGGGAAGAATACCGGACCGGTGATACATTATCATGTACTCAGACCTATGAATTTCTAAGGAAGGTGAAAATTTGGCAAAGTAATTTACAAAGGTTTGAAAATTACATTGTTAAATCTCATTAATTAATTTATTAATTGTTGTGATGTATATAATGGTGCTGCAGTGGCTTAAAGATCACCCTCAATTTCTGAAAAATCCACTATATATTGCTGGTGATTCATATTCAGGCATAACCGTTCCCATCGTTGCTCAACAAGTATCCAACGGTAATTTTTGTTGGAAATGAAAACCTTTTCAGTTGTTTCATTTATACTAAATGATTATCAAACGAGTTCTAAATTTATTTGACCTAAATTATGAGAAGTCTCCTAAATCTGAACTGTTGTAGGTAACGAAGCCGGCCATGAACCGCCAATGAATCTCAAAGTAAGAATTCAATCTGATTTTAAATTTGGGATACTTGTCTTCCCTTTCAGTCCTCGTTAGCCCTTCTCCTTTTGTGTGCGTTCGTTTGGGCTCTTATGGTTGTTTTCTGCTCATTTGATTTTAGCTTGTAATCCTAATATAGCTCATTACAATCTTTCTTTCTTCTTCTTTTTCTGCTTTCTGTAATGAACTTGTGCTTTTTGTGCTGCCTTTCGGTCTTTGTCCTTGGTTCTTAACTATTTTATTACGAGACCAATACGAGACCAGTGGAAAAGGGTTTTGACTTACATATCAGTAGTCTCAGATTCGAACTCTCATACCACCTTGAAAGTTTGTGTGAGAAAACTCACCTCCTCCTTCCTAACTTTGGAAAGAAAAAAAAAATTCATTTTAATGTGTGATTGGAGTAATATATTTTCTTACCAAACCTCGTAATTATGAGCCCTTAGTACAAAATGTAATGATTATAATGTATGAGTAAAATGTGACATTCATACTAAGGTTCAAATTCTTCCTCCGTCAATATAATTTGGATCAGGAGAAGAAAAAGAAAAGTACATTCAAACATATAATTTTTTTCCTTTTGGGGCGAGTATTTACCACATTTTTAGTATCAAGTAAACAAACATTGTATTGGATAACTAAATGTTGTTTGATTGAACTCAGGGTTACGTGCTTGGCAACCAACATATGACGTGAACTCACGAATTAAATATGCTCATCGCATGGCACTTATATCCAATGAACTCTATGAGGTATAAATATGTTTTCTTGTTTATAAATTTAGGTCAAATTGTCCTTATAATTTGACTCGTTTTTCACTTTGACTTTGGAAATTTTAGTCCTATAATTAGTTCGGTTAGCAATCGAGTCAAATTACATTATTTAGCCATATATTTATACGTTTACATGACTGAACTATGTTTCATGCTAATACCTTAGTACTTGGTTGCAGAGTTATAACTATCGAACTCACGAATTAAATATGCTCATCGCATGGCACTTATATCCAATGAACTCTATGAGGTATAAATATGTTTTCTTGTTTATTTGTTGATTTTCTTAAATTTTGAAGAAAGAAGAGCGAGAGTTGTATTTCTATGGCCAATGTGTGCCACCAAAAAAAATAAAAGTGCTCAATTAATTTTCGTACAAATCATGTAGCAAAAAAATAAAATTAATGCTTAATTTGAGAGCTAATCTCTTCGTATTATATATGTATATAGTCAACTAAAACAAATTGCAAGGGCGAGTATTTTCAAGTAGATCCAAGCAATGCACCTTGTGTGGAAAACCTCCAAGAAGTCAATGAGGTGAGAATTACTACAATGTCCTTGGTTTGCGTTTATTATATATTAAAGTGTGATACTGAATATCGATTTACCACTTAACAAATTTGCAGTGCATCCAAAAGTTAAATCTTGCACAAATATTGGAGCCAAAGTGTAGTACTCTGTCTCCAAAACCAAAAAGATTCAAATGGGATCAAAACTTTGCTGAAGAGGACTCGTTAGATGTGCTGCATTATTCTACGTAATCATGGTGTCGTGTAAATTTCTGGCTTACTTACTCTCGCACAATATATACTCCTATAAATTTAGGTCAAATTGTCCTTATAATTTGACTCGTTTTTCCCTTTGACTTTGGAAATTTTAGTCCTATAATTAGTTCGGTTAGCAATCGAGTCAAATTACATTAATTAGTCATATATTTATACGTTTACATGACTGAACTATGTTTCATGTTAATACCTTAGTACTTGGTTGCAGAGTTATAACTATATCTTCTGCTTCATTTGGGCTAATGACAAAACTGTCCAAAATGCTCTAAACGTTAGAGAGGTATGTTATAATTTTGAGAATTACAATATATAATTAATTTCGCTTAAGCACTTTTGCCATTACAACCTAACAGGGAACAATAAAGGGTTGGGAAAGATGCAATCAGAGCATGGATAGCAATAATGCATATGATGTTAGAACTAGTATTGACTATCATCGAAATCTCACCAAGACAAACCTTAGAGCACTGGTTTACAGGTACACTAATTAATATTCTAAATTTTCTCCATTTCCAAATTTTGTCTACCCGTAAAAATCCACACCCGTTTGTGCAAATAAACCGATGAATTACTGTCTGAAATATATCAAAGTTAATTTGTAGATTTATTTTTTTTGGTACAGTGGTGATCATGACATGATTATTCCATATGCGGGCACTCGAGAATGGATAAAATCTCTAAATTTGAGTGTTGATTACAAATGGAGACCATGGTTTGTTAATGGCCAAGTTGCAGGGTTGGTTGCTTGCTACAATCAATTTTCATAATGTCACTGCAATTTCTTATTAAAGTAATTAAATTATCTTTTTTCTAAGGTACACCGATGCATATACAATGAAAGCGTACAGTTTGACATTTGTTACTGTAAAGGCAAGAACTGAAAATCCTGCTTAATTTTTCTCAATTAGGTTTCTGAAAGAAAAAAAGATAACTAAAATAATGGAAATTAAGTTTTGTTTGACCTGTACAGGGAGGTGGCCACTCAGCTCCAGAATACAAGCCTATGGAATGTCTTGCCATGGTTGATAGGTGGTTTTCATATTACTATGTTTAATTAGCTCTTTCATGTTGCTAGCTGGTACTGCTTTGGTGAATAAATTTCCAAGAATATTGTCAATTGGATATGAAACTGTGAATGTCACTTTTGTGTAACACATGTTCTTGATGTATAATCTTTAGTACGGCGGACGATCGAGCAAATTTTTTTGTATTATATTATATATGCCACACAATATAATTTTTTTAGCAATTTGCCACCCAAAACTTCACTTTTGGGACATCAGGACATGATGGTTCCATATTCGTTGTTAATGTTTTATGTAATAAACAAACCAAAAATGATCGAAAAAATTCATCATCTGGATGATCCTTTGTGAAGTCTTAACAACAATCAAAGAGGGGGAACATATATACATGTGATGAAATGCCTAGCAGCAAGTACATCATCATCACCATGTTACCACAAGCACTTCTTCTGGTGATCCTTATGAACATTAATGTGTGGAAGTAATAAAAATACATATTAAAATAGGTATACTTTTAATTTTGTTGTTGAACACATTTTCATTTTGATAATATCAATTTTCTTGTTGCATTTAATATGTATTTGTGTCATGTTAAAATTTATTTGAAATTAGTCAATGGTATGAACTAGTGTAGTTTATATGATTTAATATATACTTTCATTTCTATATAAAAGCTATAAAAACTTTAAGTATCAAAAAAATAAAAAAAATAGTTCATTAGATTTTACCCTAAACATTTTAGTTAGCCTACCCGTTGAAAAATTCCTAGTTCTACTCTTGACTCTATTAATGTTCTCCTGAGCTTAACATATATATTAAATTGTGAAACAAATGCATTAAATGAAAGTTCTATGAGTTCAACTAAATAAATCATACGTGTAGTTAGTGATTATAAGTATTGGACATGAAAGAGAAAATGAATGCTATGAGTGGGAGAGATGGGACATGAAAAGGCTCTTTGTTGACCTTGGACTCGAGTTAGATAAGTCCGAGGAGCAATCCAGTTTCAAGAATGTGCGCATCAAACCTGCACGGCACCCACTTCTCCTAATCAATGAGAAAGGCTGCCTGCCAGAATTTGGACCACAAAACAAATTCATACGATATCTCTAACAACCAATCACAAGCTTGTCTTTGTTTGTATATATGTTTTAACTTCTTATGAAGTTGACATTTTGAATCCTCTGCACAAAACAAAACCCAAAACGTGTTGACATATATATATGGAGGACCCATTAATCCCCATTCATACAATGTGTAGTTTGATTAGAAATGACAAGGGAAAACGTTGACACAGAGAGAGAGAGAGAGAAGCCACGACTTCATTGCTTAGATGAATCACACATATAGTCTAGTCGATACATTTACAAGTCAAATCAAATAATAATAATCAATATAGCTAGGGTGTGCTTATGTTTGATTAGAGTTGAATATGGTGAGTATGGTGTACTTCTTAAGCTTGAGAAGCCCTAGCAGCTCTCTCCTTCTGTGAGTCCATAGAAGGGGAGGAGGAAGAAGTGTCATTGCCCTCCTCCCCTCTTGTCTCTTTGCTTTTTTCTTTTGGGTTAGTGAATAAGTCCATTGAGGCATTTTAAATAAAAACACCATTTGTGGTGATTTCTTCTGAGCCATGCTCAGATTGAAGTTCCCCATCACCCCTTTGTTCTCAAACTATTTATAGATATAAGGAAGATATCACTTACATTGAACCAAATCCTCCTATTTCTTATAGATACTTATAGAATAATGCTACTCTTACCACATTTGTATACCACCTTATGTCGCTACCTCTATCCCGATGAGCCGAAACCAAGGCTCTTATTTTCTGTTGAGTAATAGTACGAGTAAGTCTTGAATGAGCCCCTCGAAAGGTTGATGCAAATAAACGGATTTTTGTTCTACGTCTTCGAGCTATATACCCTCGTTTAATTCTGGTCATTGAATAAATGAAACTTTGATGAATAACTAATCGATTGTGGACAGCCACATCAAA
The DNA here is from genome assembly GCF_002207925.1 of Prunus avium. Next base: position 332,537 of record NW_018922038.1, on the reverse strand, counting down.
TAAAATTATTTAACATTTCTTTTCTTTTATGATTTATTCGAGTATTTGTTTTTCTAACTTTCTTAATTAAAATATACTTCATTGATTTAATTGATGTGGCATATGATATGGACATGCCACATCATGTGGTATAGAAATGTGAGATAAAAATGTAGTAAGTGTAGCATTATACTCTTATTATAAATGAATAAACCTCCCCGAGCATGAATTCTATTCCCATGGTCCATATATGTAAGTGCTAATCTTGGTGCATTATTCATTTTCAAATTATCATTTCTTGACACAATGCTTGTCTATTAACAGTGGTGATCATGACATGGGTTTTCCATATGTGGGTACTATGGCTTGGATAAAATCTCTGAACTTTGACTCTTGACAGTCGTTGGAAGCCATGGTTCGTCGACAGATAGGTTGCAGGGTTGATATCTATCTCAGCTTCGTTCTTACTTTTTATCTTTTCATCATGTTAATCTTTCTTCTGTTTAAGTTGAGTTTAGTCAGAAACTCATCAGATTACAACTATCTCATAGTTGTGCCTCTTTTGTTCGCTTTAGATACTCAGATAAAAAGAACCAGTTGACATATATACAACTTTAAAGGCAAGAAGCCAAGACCCATCATGAACTATTAAATTATTCCACACTGCAATTTGCTTGACTAAAAGCTGAGACTAAATTTTCTGAATTTTCAGGGAGCTCCACACTACAAACCTGAAGAATGTCATGCTATGATTAGTCGGTGGTTCGCATACTATCCGCTGTAGTCAGAATTTCTGTTGGTGTATCCCAAAATTAATAAGCTAACTGGGTTCACAGCAAAAGTTCATTTGTTGATGTTGGATTGGTAAAGCCTTTCCTCTGTGTCTGTTTGAGTCAATTCTTCAAAGATTGTCATAAAATCATAAATCAAATATCAGTTTTATTTATGAGATAGCTATAAACACACAGACCTCATGTTGTTTGAGTCAATTCCTCTGTGTACTATAAACACACCAGTAGTTAATATATATATTCATCTGGATGATCCTTTGTTAATGTGTTATGTAGTAAACAAACCAAAAACCATGCTAAAAAAACACCATCTGGGTGATCCTTTGTGAAGTCTTACCCTTTGAACAACAATCAAAGAGAGGAGCAGAGAAGACTAAGTAGGTTGACTAATGGGTGGCTGACCATTAGTTGGATCCAAAAATATTACTGCCATGGCCAGTCGTTCAATTCCGTGACATGCAAGCAATGCGGATGCCACCAAAAAAATATATTGTGGTCTTAAATACAACTCCGATTTTCTGCCTCCACGGAATGTTGGTTTAAAGAATCTTGAAACTTGCGATCCCCTGTTTCTTTTCCCTTATTATCTTCTTAGCCTGCATTTTCTTTTTCTTCGAAATCAACCACGTCATACTGGTTGAGCTGAGAGCAAGCACCATACGTCTCTCTGGCAAAGCAATAAAATCGTTCAGATTAAGTCCTCTGTATAACCACATAATAAAATCATGAATTTTTCAATGGGTGGGCTAGCTAAAGTCATTAGCTAAACATCTATGATCATTTTTTTAAATGTATTTATAGTTTATATAGTTATTTTCGAAATAAAAGTATAGTTATATTTTTTTTTATGTATCATATAAACCATGCTAGTTCATAGCTCTATTGACTAATTCCCAATATTTTTTTTCTCTTGATACAATTGATATTGCGGAGGATCCAAATCCTCTGCTCTAATTTTCTCCTCCATGATCTGCTTTACTTTTATTCTCTATACGCCACCTCATTAAAATTTAATCTAAGGAATTTAAAAGTTGACACATCATCCTAAAACAAAAACCCAATTTATTCCTAATTAAAAAAGAATAAAAACCCCTAACACCCAACTAACAGTAGTTAACGTCCAACTGTTTTTTTTCCTCCTTATTCACGTTCTGTTCTGTTCTTTTTATTTTTTATTTTTATCTCTTTCTGTCATTTTCTCCTGTTTTTTCTCTCGCATAAACCATCATGCCATCATCTAGCTAACTAGAGTGCTAAAGAGAAAAGAGATTCTCACCAACTTGCCTACCCTATATGCCTGCCTAAGTGGAATCCCAGATTCTTCTATCAAATCTACTTCAATAGCTTGTGAATCAAATATTCTTCTATGAGACGGTAACATATGAGTGCATTCTTGTCTTACAAGAGGATGATTGTGGTTTTCCATAAAATGGCTAACCCAAGACTTACCATTATATTTATTCAACTTAATGCTCATTTTAGCATTACAACCCATCCTTGTTTCTGCCCGAGAACTTTTAGTTAAATAATCCCGCTTATCTTTCGGTCAAAAACCCTCCTTGCAACAAACAAATACTCTTGAAATTATTCGACCAGTATTCTTATTCTTGTTATGTGAATCTCTTCTAATACTGAATCCTGCTCTTTGCCAAAACTCATTATAAAACTCATATGCAGCTTGTTCTGAAAGAAATTCCATATCACATATGGGCTTATATCTAAATTATCTTCACAGATTGTAGCCATTGAATCTTTCATTCTCAATCTATAAAACAAATATAATAATGTTAATCTATCACACAATGATAACAGTCAAATCTATGATACAATGTTAATCTATGATATACCAAAACATTAATTGAAATCCAATTCAAAGCGCCACACACAAAAAACCAATTAGCTAGTCTCAATGAGAAAGAGGGAAATTTTGAATTGTTGCAGACATAGGAACTAAAAAAGAAAAGGAAAAAAAGAAGAAGAAGCAAAGCATGCCGCAAAGATCAATAAATGAGAGCATATGTAAGAGTATGTATCAGGGATAAAAGAAAACGAACAGCATGCCAAATCATCCTGCTTACTTTATGGGACAAAATCCAGATGAAAAATACAATTCCCAAAATATAAAAACATATTCAAATTTATTTTATGACAGGAAAACATATTATTACTAGGCTAAACAAACAAAAATTGGATAATTGAATGAAGAGGGTCTCCTTGCTGATGATCAAGAGGATTCACCTAATGTTTCTTCAGACTATCCAGTCACGTCATGGCTGAAGAAAAAAGACACATTCAATTATAGCACGCTTCCTAAATTCACACTAGAGCCATAAAGCCATCCTCTATATATATGTGATGAAATATGCCTAGCAGCAAGTATATCATCATCACCATGTTGCCACAAGCATTTCTTCTGATTACCCTTTTGAACATTAATGTTGCATCAACGTCCAATATCATCAAAACCCTACCCGGCTTTCGTGGTGACCTCCCCTTCAAGCTTGAAACTGGGTTGGTATCGTTGTTCTTATAACTTTTTTTGTTTTTTTTTACTCTGTTAATTACTTTGCATTAATACAAAAGATGACAATGAATTATATAATTTATGTGTTGAATTATATAAAGGTACGTGGGAGTGGGCGGCATGGATGATGTGCAGCTGTTTTATTACTTCTTTGAGTCTGAAGGGAGCCCAGAGTATGATCCTCTTGTGCTTTGGTATAAAGGTACGTGGGAGTGGGCGGCATGGATGATGTGCAGCTGTTTTATTACTTCTTTGAGTCTGAAGGGAGCCCAAAGTATGATCCTCTTGTGCTTTGGCTCACTGGAGGTCCTAGTTGCTCTGCCTTCTCTGGCCTTGTATATGAAAATTTAGGTAACTTATTATATTTTTCAGATGATAGTATTCTATATTAAAATTTTATGACGTTGGTATCAGACCATCAGAAAATCTTTTTAAAAGATAGGGAAGACTTTCAACACAAAAAAATAAAAATAAAAAGGTGTGCTCTGTTTTCTCTGTTTTTTGTTCTTTTTTTTGGTTAGTCTGGGCGCCAAAGCACACAAGTAAACCTACAGAGCAACTAACCCAGCCCAAGAGCCTCAGAACAGGGAAGAGGACCCATCAAAAGCCGTACACCCCAAGTTATAAGCAAGCGCAAAGTTGATGAGTGTTTAGCTTTTCTAAGTATATTCTGTGTATTTTTTATTGGGGTTAATTTCCATCAAGGTCTTAAATATCAGTGGTTAAAAAACATGAAAATATCGATGGAAATATCGGGAAAATATCGATATCGATAAAAATTGGATAAAAGTCACGGAAGTTGTGATAAATACATGGAAATTTTTAATGAAACTTTTGAATAAGTTTATTTAGTCATTCATCTATTATTTTGCCACAGAAAATTGGAAGGAAAAATGCATTGCATAGTGGGTTTGAGTGATTTAAGTTGATTATATTGCGAGCTGACAAATTCCGTGACTTAGAAAATCTGGAGTAATTAATGAAAGAAAATAAAACACACCCTAGTAATTTATTTATAATTTTTTACTACAATATTTTACACTTTTCACCTTATTCACTAGACATGGTATATGTTCTTATATAGGAAATAAAGAAAATTATCCAAGGAAGAATTAAATAGGAAATAAAGAAAATGATTGTAGAGATTTAAGTACTTAAGCAACAATAATTATATTGAAATATTTAAATTAATTATTTTACAATATTATATAGTGGTCAAACTTTTTAGTTGTATCTTGCCAAAATTTTGCCTGATAAAACACGTATGTATTTTATTAGTTCTTTTCCCATTCCATTTAAGACTATTTAATACATACTTTGTTGTAGGTCCACTATCCTTTGACTATGCACATTCCATTGGCAACAAACCAAAATTAAAATTGAATCCATATTCATGGACAAAGGTAGGTGTTTGTGTTTATGTCTTTGTACGTATGTGATTTTTAGCAACCATTCAGGTTCTTATAACATTGAGAAGAACAATATCCCAAACTTTCAGGTTGCCAACATAATATTTTTAGACGCACCGGTGGGCACAGGATTCTCATATGTAAAAAATTGGGAAGGATATAGCAATCTCAATGACACCTTGTCAGCTGCACAGACATATGAATTTCTTAGAAAGGTGAGAGGTTTAATTCTAGTGATTAAGAATTCCTTCGAAAATCAACATGATTGGCTGTTGGAATATAAAACACTTTTCTTCCATATCTAGCTAGCAACATTGTTGTTTTCACTGTTGTGGTGCAGTGGCTTATGGATCATCCCAAGTTCTACAATAATCCACTTTATATTGCTGGAGATTCTTATTCAGGCATAATTGTTCCTATGCTCGTTCAGGAAATATCAGATGGTAAGTTGGCAACCCTCTTAAATTTGACCTTTGATTCAATCTCAATATATATCAGATGGACAAATAAGGCCAAAATTTAGTTTCATGAGGTATTGATTTTAATTTATTTTTATATTTATGCAGGTAATCAAGATGAACTTGTGCCACCAATGAATCTCAAAGTACATTTTCTGCCATTATAATTTGAATGATTTCTCATCATATGCCTGTAGGCCCTAACAGTAGGGCAGACAATAATGTTCCATATATATTTTGGCTGCAGGGATATGTGCTTGGAAATCCAGTGACAGATGAAAAAAGAGATAATAATTACAAAGTGTTATTTGCTTACCTAAAAGCACTTATATCAGATGAGCTATACCAGGTGACTACGCACTTGCATACTCACTTCATTTCTTGCTAAAAGACTTTCTTAAATCTGGTTGTGATTTTTATATTTTGCAAGTCAATGAAAAAAAACTGCAAGGGAGAGTATATCAATGTGGATCTAAACAACACGTTATGTGTGGAGGATCTTGAACTTTACAACGAGGTGAGTGAAAATAAAGCAAAATCTTTTGTTTCTGCAACCACTTGTCACTTTTAAGTAATGTAGGATAAAAATACTGACTTCACAATTGGATCGGCAGTGTATCGAAGACATACACAGTGGACAGATATTGGAACCTTCATGTACTTTAGGAGCATCGCCAAAATCAGCAGGGTCAAAGTGGAACGTAAACTATTTTAGCGATAAGGACTCCATAAATCTCCTCCTTTCTTTTCCTCAACTTCCTAGGCCATGGTGTCGGGTAAGTCTCTCTGCGCGCGCACGCATGCACACACACAATGCATAGGACATAGCAGTAACTTATCTGTAGGTTGTGGGTTACTCATTAGTGTTTGTTGTACTAAAATGTAAACTTTGAGTCAACATATATATCTGCCTTATTTTAATGCAGAGTTACAATTATCTCTTCTCTTATATTTGGGCAAATGACAAAACTGTCCAAGATGCTCTTCATATTCAGGAGGTAATTAATTAGTTCCTTCCAAATATATTCTTCAAGTTTTCATGAAATATCACAGTACTTTAATTTTACTGTCTTAAATGACAATCAGGGAAGCATTAAGGAATGGGAGAGATGCAATAAGACCTTACAAGATTCATATATATCTGATGTTTCCTCCAGTCTTGTCTATCATGAGAATCTCATAAAAAAAGGCTATAGAGTTCTGATTTACAGGTACTGTATATGCGTATAATTCTCTCCAGTTTTCTTTGGATAAAGACACCTATTTATTATAAATGATTGAACCTATGTATGTAAGTGCTAATCTTGCTGCATCACAATCTAATTATTCTCAAATTATCATTTCTTCTGAACACAACGCTTGTCGATTAACAGCGGTGATCATGACATGGTAATTCCATATGTGGCTACTATGGCTTGGATAGAATCTCTGAACTTGACTGTTGACAGTCGTTGGAAGCCGTGGTTCGTCGACGGGCAGGTTGCAGGGTTGATATCTATCTCAGCTTTTTTCTCACTTTTTATTTTCTTCATGTCCTTAATCTTTCTTCTGTTTAAGTTGATTTTAGTCTCAAAATCAGATTACAACTATCTCATAGTTATGCCTTCTTCTTTTTCCCCCTTTAGATACAGAGTGCAGTACTCAGATAAAAAGTACCAGTTGACATATACAACTATAAAGGCAAGAAGCCAAGACCCATCATGAACTTTAATTATTCCAACACTGCAATTTGCTTGAGCAAAAGTTAAGACTAAATTTTCTGATTTTTCAGGGAGCGGGTCACACAGCTCCAGAGTACAAGCCTGAAGAATGTCATGCTATGATTAGTCGGTGGCTCGCATACTACCCTCTGTAGTCAGAATTTCTATTGCTGTATCCCAAAATTAATAAGTCAATTCTTCCAAGAATGACATGAAATCATAAATCAAATATCAGTTTTATTTAATATATCTTCATTGTTAATGTGTTAGGTAGTAAATAAACCAAAAACCATGCAAAAAATCATCATCTGAATGATGATCCTTTGTGAATCTTATACCCATTGAACAACAATCAAAGAGAGGTGCAGAGAAGACTAAGTTGACTAATTGGTGGCTGACCATTAGTTGGATCCAAAAAATGGTTCAATTTCCGCATATCAATACAAAACAGAAAACTTGTGGTCCTAAAAAACCTCGGATTTTCTGCCTCTACGGTAGGTTGGTTTTAAAGAAATCGTCAAACTTGCAATCCCCTGTTTCTTTTCCCTTATCTTCTTAGCCTGCATCTTCTTTTTCTTCGAAATCAACCACGTCATACTGGTTGAGCTGAGAGCAGGCACTATACCTCTCTGTGGCAAACTATTTTTCATACCAGCAAGCATAAGGACAAAAATGTATATATGCTTCTTCCTGCCAAAAAAATATGTAATGAATGTGTATGTGGCTTTTCATGTGGTTAATCCTATCAACCAAAAAAACATGTAGTTTGTCGTATTTCAAGTTGGGGAAATTTTATCGACCCAAAAAAATAGAAGTTAGGAAATTTCATGTGCACTCTCACAATGGGGAGAAATTCTTTGATTCGGCCATCTAACCATGTTAGACATCTGCCCATTGAGAAAGATTTTCATGAAACGAAGATAACACTATTTTGCTATTTCCTGCCAATAACGCTATAACATGCGTGATAATACTTCCACGTGGTATAGCATTATTGACCGGAAATTGCAAGTTTTTCTCCCGCCCATCCCACAACTAAGCTAAAACCTTGTATTGGGGTCCCACCTTATCCACGGGAAGAATTTCTCCAAACAATTGATCAACACACCCACTTGTTTTCACATGCACCAAGCTAAGACAATCAATCTCCTTCAAAAGCCAAAAGAAAAATACAATTCCCAAAGTATAAAACATATTCAATTTTTTTTTTTATGATAGGAAAACATATTCATATTATTACTAGGCTAAACAAATAAAAAAGGATAATTGAATGAAGAGGGTCTCCTTTCGAGGATTCACTTAATGTTCTCAGACTATCCAGTCACGTCATGGCTGAAGAAAAAAGACATATTCAATTATAGCACGCTTCCTAAATTCACAGTAGAGCCATAAGCCATCCTCTGTAGACTATATATATGTGATGAAATATGCCTAGCAGCAAGTATATCATCGTCACCATGTTGCCACAAGCACTTCTTCTGGTGACCCTTTTGAACATTAATGTTGCATCAACGTCCAATATCATCAAAACCCTACCCGGCTTTCGCGGTGACCTCCCCTTCAAGCTTGAAACTGGGTTGGTATCTTTGTTCTTATAACTATTTTTTTTCTACTTCGTTAATTACTTTGCATTAATGCAAAAGATGGCAATGAATTATATAATTTATGGGTTCAATTATATAAAGGTACGTGGGAGTGGGCGGCATGGATGATGTGCAGCTGTTTTATTACTTCTTTGAGTCTGAAGGGAGTCCAGAGTATGATCCTCTTGTGCTTTGGCTCACTGGAGGTCCTGGTTGCTCTGCCTTCTCTGGCCTTGCATATGAAAATTTAGGTACGTACCTTATTATATTTTTCAGACTCTGCATCTTTCAGATGATATTATTATATTCTGAAATTTTATGAAATTTTATAATCAGAAAATCTTTTTAAAAGAAAGGGAAAGGCTCAGTTTTCTCTGTTTTTTTTGTTCTTTTTTTGGTTAGGCTGGGAGCCAAAGCACACAAGTAAACCTACAGAGCAACTTACCTAGACCAAGAGCCTCAAAACCCATCAAAAGCCATACAAAGTTGATTAGTGTTTAGGTTTTCTAAGTATATTCTGTGTAATTTTCACTAATACACAGAATATAATTGTAACTCTGCACATTAAAGTTGCAACTATTTAACACATACTTTGTTGTAGGTCCACTATCCTTTGACAATGCACATTCCATTGGCAACAAACCAAAATTAAAATTGAATCCATATTCATGGACAAAGGTAGGTGTTTGTGTTTATGCCTTTGTATGTGATATTTAACAACTATTCAGGTTCTTATTGATGTAGACACGTGAAGCCTTGCTCTGATACCATGAATGAAGTTGAGGTTCCACCCCAAAACCAATTGGCTATGGGGGAGTAGCCCAACTCCTTATAAACCCAGGCTAGGTCCCTTAACATTTCAATGTGGGACAAATACTCTCAACACGCCCCCGCACGTGTGGCGAACTTTCAAGCCTAACACGTGGACAACACATATTGGGTGACGTGGGAGCACGTGTGGCCGTTGGGCCCAACACATGAAGCCTTGCTCTGATACCATGAAGGAAGTTGAGGTTCCACCCCAAAACCAATTGGCTATGGGGGAGTAGCCCAACTCCTTATAAACCCAGGCTAGGTCCCTTAACATTTCAATGTGGGACAAATACTCTCAACACGCCCCCGCACGTGTGGCGAACTTTCAAGCCTAACACGTGGACAACACATATTGGGTGACGTGGGAGCACGTGTGGCCGTTGGGCCCAACACATGAAGCCTTGCTCTGATACCATGAAGGAAGTTGAGGTTCCACCCCAAAACCAATTGGCAATGGGAGGAGTAGCCCAACTCCTTATAAACCCAGGCTAGGTCCCTTAACATTTCAATGTGGGACAAATACTCTCAACACGCCCCCGCACGTGTGGCGAACTTTCAAGCCTAACACGTGGACAACACATATTGGGTGACGTGGGAGCACGTGTGGCCGTTGGGCCCAACACATGAAGCCTTGCTCTGATACCATGAAGGAAGTTGAGGTTCCACCCCAAAACCAATTGGCAATGGGAGGAGTAGCCCAACTCCTTATAAACCCAGGCTAGGTCCCTTAACATTTCAATGTGGGACAAATACTCTCAACACGCCCCCGCACGTGTGGCGAACTTTCAAGCCTAACACGTGGACAACACATATTGGGTGACGTGGGAGCAGGTGTGGCCGTTGGGCCCAACACGTGAAGCCTTGCTCTGATACCATGAAGGAAGTTGAGGTTCCACCCCAAAACCAATTGGCTATGGGGGAGTAGCCCAACTCCTTATAAACCCAGGCTAGGTCCCTTAACATTTCAATGTGGGACAAATACTCTCAACACTTATAACAATGAGAAGAACAATATCCAAAACTTTCAGGTTGCCAACATAATATTTTTAGATGCACCGGTGGGCACAGGATTCTCCTATGCAAAAAATTGGGAAGGATATAGCAATCTCAATGACACATTGTCAGCTGCACAAACATATGAATTTCTTAGAAAGGTGAGACGATGCCCTTGCCTACGAGGTTTCTGCATAAGATCTAGTTCATGTGATCATCTTTCAAATGATTAAGAATGGCTTTTTTTTTATAATAAAAAATTGACATGATGGTTGTTGGAAATGAACATTATTTTATTGCATCTAGTTTAGCTACATCTTTGTTTTCACTATTGTGGGTGCAGTGGCTTATGGATCATCCCAAGTTCTACAATAATCCACTTTATATTGCTGGAGATTCTTATTCAGGCATAATTGTTCCGATGGTCGTTCAGGAAATATCGGATGGTAAGTTGGTAACCCTCTTAAGTTTTACCTTTTGTCAGTTTCAGCTACCAAGAATTGATTCAGTCTCACATGAAAATAATATTGAACATTTCATTCATCACCTCTTCATGCTCAATATAAGGCAAAAACAGTTTCATGAGGTATTGATTTTAATTTATTTTTATATTTATGTAGGTAATCAAGATGAACATGTGCCACCGATGAATCTCAAAGTACGGTCGCTCTTCAGTTTTGCTTCCAGACTTCGAATCTGCTTCAAAACGACCGGTCGCAAATGTCCAGCGACCGGTCGCTTTTAGGCAGATTCAAAATCATCCTTTGAGCGCCAAAAAACTTTGTATCCTTTTAGGTGAGCCATTTTTTCCAACAAACACAATGCCCACTACATAGCAGTCACTTATCTGTAGGTTGTGGCTTGCTCATTTTTGTTCGCACACATACACAAAAACAATGCCCACTACATAGCAGTCACTTATCTGTAGGTTGTGGCTTGCTCATTTTTGTTCGCACACATACACAAAAACAATGCCCACTACATAGCAGTCACTTATCTGTAGGTTGTGGCTTGCTCATTTTTGTTCGCACACATACACAAAAACAATGCCCACTACATAGCAGTCACTTATCTGTAGGTTGTGGCTTGCTCATTTTTGTTCGCACACATACACAAAAACAATGCCCACTACATAGCAGTCACTTATCTGTAGGTTGTGGCTTGCTCATTTTTGTTCGCACACATACACAAAAACAATGCCCACTACATAGCAGTCACTTATCTGTAGGTTGTGGCTTGCTCATGCGCACTCGCACACATACACAAACACAATGCCCACTACATAGCAGTCACTTATCTGTAGGTTGTGGCTTGCTCATTTTTGTTCGCACACATACACAAACACAATGCCCACTACATAGCAGTCACTTATCTGTAGGTTGTGGCTTGCTCATTTTTGTTTGTTATACTAAATGTAAACTTTGAGTCAGCATATCTTCCTTGTTTTAATGCAGAGTTACAATTATCTCTACTCTTCCATTTGGGAAAATGACAAAACTGTCCAAGATGCTCTTCATATTCAGGAGGTAATTAATTAGGTCATTCTAAATATATTCTTCAGGTTTTCTTGACAAAACCCTTTAATTTTGCTGATCTTAAATGACAATCAGGGAAGCATTACGGAATGGGAGAGATGCAATAAGACCTTACAAGAATTATATATATCTGATGTTTCCTCTAGTCTTGTCTATCATGCGAACCTAATAAAACAAGGCTATAGAGTTTTGGTTTACAGGTACTAGATATATGCATGCTGATAACTCTTTCCAATTTTCTTTTGTTTTAGTCAAAGCAGAAAGTCCATTTGGAGTTCTAATTGGAGGGAAAATTCAAGTACATGAATTCAAACATAGGCTTAGCTTTCTGTTAATAGAATCTCACACAATCTATTCATTCTCACATTACCATTTCTTCTGAACACAAAGCTTGTGTATTCACAGTGGTGATCATGACATGGATATTCCATATGTGGCTACTATGGCTTGGATAGAATCTCTGAACTTGACTGTTGACAGTCCTTGGAAGCCTTGGTTTGTCGACGGACAGGTTGCAGGGTTTGTATCTATCTCATCTTCTTTCTTACTTTGTGTTGAGCTCAGTCAGAAAATCAGATTACAATTATCTCATAGTTATGCCTTTTTTCTTTTTTGGCCTTTAGATACAGAGTGCAGTACACATACAAAAAGTACCAGTTGACATATGCTACTATAAAGGCAAGAAGCTTAAGAATGAACTTAAATATTTTCCATACTAGAATTTGCTTCAGCAAAAGCTGACTAAATTTTTTGATTTTTCAGGGAGCGGGTCACACAGCTCCCGAGTACAAACCTGAAGAATGTCATGCTATGATTAGTCGTTGGTTCGCATACTACCCTCTGTAGTCAAAATTTATGTTGGTGTATCCCAAATTAATAAGTCAATTGGTTCACTTCACAGCAAAGTTCATTAGTTGATGCTGGATTGGTAAAGCCTTTCCTCTGTGTCTGTTTGAGTCAATTCTTCAAAGAATGGCATGAAATCATAAATCAAATATCAGTTTTATGTACTATAAACACACCATTATTTAATATATATTCATTGTTAATGTGTTATGTAGTAAAAAAACCAAATATCATGCAAACAATCTTCATCTGGATGATCCTTTGTGAAGTCTTTGAACATATTAATCCAAGAGAGGAGCAGAGAAGAGTAAGTAGGTTGACTAACGGGTGGCTGACCATTAGTTGGACTTGGATCCAAAAATATTGTGGCTGACAAAACCTGGATTTTCTGCCTCCACGGTATGTTGGTTTAAAGAATCTTGAAACTTGCGATCCCCTGTTTCTTTTCCCTTATCTTCTTGGCCTGCATTTTCTTTTTCTTCCAATCAACCACGTCATACTGGTTGAGCTGAGAGCAGGCACCATACCTCGTTCTGATTAAGTCCTCTGCTGAACCAAAATCACAACTTCTTCTTCTGTGTTTTTTTTTTCCTGTTGAAATTTAGAATATCTAACAACCACAAGTTGAAAATCACACTTTCTTTGACTCTCATTTTAAACAAATCTTGCATACACAAGTTGAAAAATTTGAAAGGGACAAGTCACAAAAGCCAGAAGAAAAATACAATTCCCAAAATATCAAAATATATTCAATTTTTTTTTGGCTGATGATCATGAGGATTCACCTACTGTTCAATTATCCAGTCACTTCATGGCTCAAGAAAAAAACGAAATTCATTATATTATATATATATATCATTAGATAAGCGTAGCTGCAAGTACATCATCACCACCATGTTGCTACAAGCACTTCTTCTGGTGACCCTTTTGAACATCAATGTTGCATCATCATCATCATCCAATATCATCAAAACCCTACCCGGCTTTCGCGGTGACCTCCCCTTTAAGCTTGAAACTGGGTTAGTATTTTTGTTCTTATAACTATTATTTTCTACTCTGTTAAGTACTTTACATTAATACAAAAGATGACCATGAATTATATATTTTAAGGGTTTAATTATATAAAGGTACGTGGGAGTGGGCAGCATGGATGATGTGCAGCTGTTTTATTACTTCTTGGAGTCTGAAGGGAGTCCAGAGTATGATCCTCTTGTGCTTTGGCTCACTGGAGGTCCTGGTTGTTCTGCCTTCTCTGGCCTTGTATATGAAAATTTAGGTACCTGATTATATTTTCCACTCTCTGCATCTTCTAGAGGATATTATTCTATTTTGAATTTTTATGACTTTGGTGACAGACCACCAGAAAATCCCAACATAAATGAAAAATAAAAAGAAATTAAAGGCCTATGAGGTTTCCGCATAAGATCTAGTTCATGTGATCATCTTTCAAGTGATTAAGAATGGCTTTTTTTCAAAAATTGACATGATTGGTTGTTGGAAATGAACATTATTTTCCTGCATCTAGTTTAGCTACATCTTTGTTTTCACTGTTGTGGTGCAGTGGCTTATGGATCATCCCAAGTTCTACAATAATCCACTTTATATTGCCGGAGATTCTTATTCAGGCATAATTGTTCCTATGGTCGTTCAGGAAATATCAGATGGTAAGTTGGTAACCCTCTTAAATTTGACCTTTTCTCAGCTTCAGCTACCAAGAATTGAGAGAAGTGTCAATCGTGCAACCTTTAATTCAGCCTCACATGCAAATAGTTAGTTTCTTAGTTGTGTGGATCATGAGGTATTGATTTGAGGTTCTTTTTAAATTTTTTTATTTACTTTGATGTAGGTAATCAAGATGAACATGCGCCACCAATGAATCTCAAAGTACATTTTCTGCCATTACAATTTGAATGATTTCTATTTTGATGGTTAATTAATTGAAGATCATATGCCTGTGGGCCTTAAAAGTAGGCAGACAATAATGTTCCATATTTATTGGCTGCAGGGATATGTGCTTGGCAATCCAATGACAGATTCTGAAAAGGATGAGAATTCTAGAGTTCTATTTGCTTACCTGAAAGCACTTATATCAGAGGAACTATACCAGGTGAAATACACACTAATTTTGTCGCTTCTTGTCGGTTTCATGTTGAGATTAGATTCTGGCTCTTCAAATCATTCTTAACTATTCTGACTAAATCTTTACCTCAAGTTATATAGTGCTCTTGCATAGTCACTTTATTTCTTCCTAAAAGACTGTCTTTCTTAAATGTGGTTGTGATTTGTATATTTTGCAAGTCAATGAAAAGAAACTGCAAGGGAGACTATATCAATGTGGATCTAAACAACACGTTATGTGTGGATGATCTTGAACTGTACAACGAGGTGAGTGGAAAGAAAACAAATTCTTTGGTTTCTACAACTACTTGTCACTTTTAAGTAATGTACTATCAAAATACTGACTTCATATTTTGATTGGCAGTGTATTGAAGACGTAAATGATGTACATATATTGGAACCTGTATGTACTGTCCATTCGCCAAAACCAGCGCAGTCAAAGGGGTATGCAAATGATCGCACTAATAAGGACTCTGTAAATCTCCTCCTTTCTTTTCCTCAACTTCGTAGGCCATGGTGTCGGGTAAGTCTCTCTGCACACGCTGGCGCACACACACACATACTGTATAGCAGTAACTTATCTGTAGGTTGTAAGCTTACTCATTTGTGTTTGTTGTACTAAATGTTAACTCTGAATCAACATATCTGCCTTGTGTTAATGCAGGCTTACACATATCTCCTCTCTTATATATGGGCAAATGACAAAACTGTCCAAGAAGCTCTTCATATTCAGGAGGTAATTAATTAGTTCCTTCCAAAGATATTCTTCAGGTTTTCATGACATATCACAGTACTTTAATTTTGCTCATCTTTTTTTTTTTAAAGAATCAGGGAAGCATTAAGGAATGGGAGAGATGCAATAAGACCTTACAAGAATTCTATATATCTGATGTTTCCTCCAGTCTTGTCTATCACGAGAACCTCATAAAACAAGGCTATAGAGTTTTGGTTTACAGGTACTATATATATTGTAGAATACGCATGCTGATAACTCTTTCCAATTTTCTTTTGTTTTATTTGTCACAAGTCCATGTGGAGTTCTAATTGGAGGGAAAATTCAAGTACATGAATTCAAACATAGGCTTAGCCCTCTGTTAATAGAATCTCACACAATCTATTCATTCTCACATTACCATTTCTTCTGAACACAAAGCTTGTCTATTTAACAGTGGTGATCATGACATGGATGTTCCATATGTGGGTACTATGGGTTGGATAGAATCTCTGAACTTGACTGTTGACAGTCGTTGGAAGCCTTGGTTCGTCGATGGACAGGTTGCGGGGTTTGTATCTATCTCATCTTCTTTCTTACTTTGTATCAAGTTTAGTCAGAAAATCAGATTACAATTATCTCATAGTTATGCCTTTTTTCGTCTATTTTTTGGCCTTTAGATACAGAGTGCAGTACACATACAAAAAGTACCAGTTGACATATGCAACTATAAAGGCAAGAAGCTTAAGAACCATTATGAACTTAAATATATATTTTCCATACTAGAATTTTCTTGAACAAAAGCTGACTAAATTTTCTGATTTTCAGGGAGCGGGTCACACAGCTCCCGAGTACAAACCTGAAGAATGTTTTGCTATGATTAGTAGGTGGTTGGCATACTACCCTCTGTAGTCAGTAATTCAAATTACCAATCTACTGATAGATAATAAGTTGTTATGCTGAGTTATTCTTTTCCCAAAGCAAAGGTCATTAATTGATGCTGGATTGGTAAACCCTTTCCTCTGTTTCTATTCGTGTGCCATTAGTTTTCTTCAGCTCAAGGGTGAGAGTTCTTCACATGGCATAAAAACCACTCGAAAACGGAACGAAGTTATTAGGTTTTGATTGACTATTACGTGAGTAGAACCCCAAAATGATATGTCATGCTACCACGAATAGTAACAAGTAACCAGTTTTTGGCACGACAAACTCGTTTTTGCATTTAGGTGAGCAATTAGAAACAACGATTGAGCAAAAGGTAGCCGAGGAAACAAATTTCCTTCCTTCTTATTTTATTATGTCTTTATAGTGTTGAAAATATAGAATTCCACATCGGAAATTATAATAAGGTTTGCATAAGAATATAAAGGACCTTAAACTAAAACCAAGGTGAGCAGTATTGAAACAGAGTAATAAGCCTATAGTCTAAGAAAGTAATTGAAATCAAAGAGAACAATAGAGAAACAAAGATAACTTTGATAAAATGAACCGTCAGGTTCGAATCAAGACATGAGTCTTTTTTTGCATTTTTGTTGTTTATTTTTGCAAATTAATTAAGGAGGAAAGAGATTGAAAGCAAACCCCTTTTCTTAGCTAACTTATTTTAGTGCATTTGCAGACGTAGGTAAGTTGGCGAAAGCACATCTCTTCATACGTTAGAGTAATTTAGAATATCACTTTTTAAAAAATAATAATAATTTTGATGATGATGATAAAACCTTTACATGAAGGGTTCATATGAAAAACAAGTAAGGTTACAGCCAAGGAGAACAAAGTCGTTCATTTGTGATGTAATTGGCACCATCCTTGCTGACCATTCTAACTCATGTGCATTCTGCTTCTTAAACTATCATTAACGGTAAATGATACGTTGACCCCTAAAGAGGAAAATCCAAAGATAAAGTAGGAGAGATGAGGGAACTAATCATTAATTTATATCCTTTTGAGAGGAGAGTCTCCTTGTACACTGAGTTTACCTAATGTTCTATCAAACCACACATATACAGTCATATGATATGTACTATTAAATTTGATGAAGAAACCACTAATTTCATACTACATTTATGAAAGAAAAACCACTAATTTCAATTTAGTGCTTTTGTAGGCAATTGTTTACTCAATAGGCCAAAAAAATATATACAACTAAACTTTTTGGCCCCCTCAAATATAAAATTCTAGCTCCGCCCTGCTTTTGAGAGGAGGGTCTCCTTGTACACTGAGTTTACCTAACGTTCTATCAAACCACACATATAGAGTCATATGATATGTAATATTAAATTTGATGAAGAAACCAAATTTTTTTCGTCAATATTCATGTCTTCAACATCTCAAAAGCATCATCACCATCATGTTGCCGCTAGCACTTGTTCTGGTCTTCCTGAACTGTCACATTGTTGCATCCGCATCCATCATCAACACCCTACCGGGCTTTTCTGGCAACCTCCCCTTTAAACTTGAAACTAGGTTAGAAATGAGTTGAAGTCAGCCAGCATTGAAGAGTGTTTCTCGTATTATACATATACATATATTAGTTGTTGTTCTCCCAATATGAGTTACTAATACGTATGAAGTATGAGAGTGAAAATGATGGTTTTAATGACAAATTAAAGGTACGTGGGGGTGGGCGATTTGGATGATGTGCAGCTGTTCTATTACTTCATTGAGTCGGAGAGGAGTCCCAAGGAAGACCCTCTACTGCTTTGGCTCACCAGAGGTCCCGGTTGCTCTGCCTTCTCCGGCCTTGTATACGAAATAGGTAATTGTTATCTCACCTTTTAATTAATCATGTCTTTGTACTTCCATTACAACACCGACAATATAATATATACTGTTGACGTTGAGAGTAATATTGTCTTGCTGAACATAACATGCAAGTTAAACAAAAAGAGATTACTCTCGTAAGTAAGCGGGAAATCCCGCTTAGAACTAATTTGAAACCATTAATTGGATGTTGACTGGAAGGTAGCTGTAGATCAGAGTCAGGCATTATTGACTGGAAGGACTTTTTATGGCTTTAAATTGTTTATATATTGCCCTGAATTTTTTTGGTAGGTCCAGTAATGTTCAACTACGCAAATTCTAGTGGGAACGAACCAACATTTGTGTTGAATCCATACTCATGGACAAAGGTAAACCTAGCTACTACTTAATCTGTACTTCATTTGTCAAGAACTTTACCCAAATGCATTGGAAAATGTTCAGGTTGCCAACATAATATTTTTGGATCAACCTGTTGGTACTGGATTCTCCTATGCAAAAAGTTGGCAAGGATACGAGACCGGTGATATATCATCCGCATCTCATACCTATGAATTTCTAAGGAAGGTGAAAATTGCTTAAAGTAATTTTAAAAGGATTTAAAATTATATATTAAATCTCATTAATTAATTAATTAATGATAATTTTGTTGGGATATATATAATGGTGCTGCAGTGGCTTAAAGATCACTCTCAATTTCTGAAAAATCCACTGTACATTACTGGTGATTCATATTCAGGAATAACTGTTCCCATCATTGTTCAAGAAGTGTCCAACGGTAACTTTTTGTTGGGGATGAAGACTTCTTCAGCTATTGCATTAAATTATGAGCAACTCTTTTTTCTAAATCTAATTTGTTGTAGGCAATGAAGTCGGGCATGAACCACCATTGAATCTCAAAGTAAGAATTTCAATTTTTTTTTTTTTTGTCTATTTTTATTTTATTTTATTTTATTTTATAACTTGAGATACTTGTCTATCATTTTCGTCCTCCTTTTTTGCTTTTGCCTATTTTTTGGGCTCTTTGTCTGTCTGTCTGGTGCCCTTGTTTGCTTATCTTGTGCCCTTTTTTGGTCTTTTGGGCTGTTATAGTTGTTCTCTGCTCATTTCGTTTGGCCTGTAATCCTAATGGTCCATTAACCATCTTTGAATTTACAAGCAGTCTTTATACAAGCGATATTAGGGAAGGGGGAACCGAATTTAAGACTTCGGGTGTAAGGATAAATGTTTTTAACCATTTAAGTTACAAGTCAATCTTTAATTCTTTACCATTTTTCTAATGTGTGATTGGAATTAATATTTCTTGACTTAACTCAGGGCTACGTGCTAGGCAATCCATTTACAGAACCAGTGTATAACTCAAGAATTAAATTTGCTCACCGTATGGCACTTATATCCGATGCACTCTATGAGGTATAAATGTTCTCTAGTGGCTGGTTATATATGCTTTTTTTTTTTTTTTAATCATTTGATTTTTCTAACTCTTGAAAGAATTAATAGCTAGAGTTGAATTTTTGTCTGCGTGAAAGAAAGTGTTAAGTTATAAGTCTTTATATACGTGTGCTAATCCAATTAACAACCCAATGATGTTATAATTGTATCTGAATTTTAAAATTAATGACTAGAACAAATTGTAATTTTCGTACAAACGATGTAGCAAAAAAAGATAAATTAATGCTTAATTTGAGAGCTAATCTCTTCGTATTATATATATAGTCAACTAGAACAAATTGCAAGGGCGAGTATGCTCAAGTAGATCCAAGCAATGCACCTTGTGTGGAAAACCTCCAAGAAGTCACTGAGGTGAGAATTACTATAATGTCCTTGGTTTACATTTATTATATTTTAAAGTGTGATACTAAATATCGATTTACCACTCACAAATTTGCAGTGCATCCAAAAGATAAATCTTGCACAAATATTGGAGCCAAAGTGTAGTACTCTATCTCCAAAACCAAAAAGATTCAAATGGGATCAAAACTTTGCTGAAGAGGACTTGTTAGATGTGCTGTATTATTCTACGAAATCATGGTGTCGTGTAAATTTCTGGCTCACTTACTTTTGCACAATATATACTCTTATAAATTTTGGTTAAATAACAAATTTTAAATGGTTTGACTTGTTTTTCACTTTGATTTTGGAAATATTAGTCCAATAATTTAATTTAGTTAGCAATCAAGTCCAAATCCCTAAATACTTACAATTTGTGGTGATTGCCTATTGCCAAGAAACAAAGTTTACGATTTGGACTTGTTTAAAAACCAAACAAGATTACAAAAGTAAAATCGCAAAAATTCAATGATATACATCGATCCAAAGTGGAAAATGAGTAAAATTACAGAGACTAAAAATGTACCTTAGTCATATAAATTTATACATGTGTGCATGGCTGAACTATGTTCCATGCTAATACCTTACTACCCTCTATACTTGTTTGCAGAATTATAACTATGTCTTCTCCTTCATTTGGGCTAATGATAAAACTGTCCAAAATGCTCTAAACATTCGAGAGGTGTGTTATAATTTTGAGAATGGCAATGTTCTAAATACAAAAATCATAATTTTTTTTTTATTTTTAAAATTTCACTTAAAGTGCTCTTTTTACACTTACAAACTGCAGGGAACAATAAAGGATTGGGAAAGAGGCAATCAGAGCTTATCTAGCAGTTATGCACATGATGTGAGTACAAGTTTTGGCTATCATCGAAACCTCACTAAGAAGAACCTTAGAGCACTGGTTTACAGGTACACTAATATCCTCCACAAACGTTTGAGCAAATAGATAAATGAAAATTTCTTCTGTCTTGAAATATCAAAGTTAATTTGCAGCTTTTTTTTTCTTTTTTCTTCTTTCCTTACAGTGGTGATCATGACATGGTTGTTCCATATGTGGGCACTGAAGAATGGATAAAATCTCTAAAATTGAGTGTTGATTACCAATGGAGACCATGGTTTGATAATGACCAAGTTGCAGGGTTAGTTGCTACTTGCTACTTGCCACTATTTTTCATTTTTTATTTATATATGCAATTAGGGGTAAAGGATTTTCTCATATGTACATACAATGTCAAGGTGTCATAGGAATTCTAATCTGAGACCACTAGTCTGCAAGTCAATTCCACTGGACTAGACCCTGTTGACTGCCACTATCAATTTTAGTTAGCTGCATATATTGTTTCACTATTTTCATAATGTCACAAAAATTTCTAATTTAATTAATTATTTTTTTTTTTCAATAGGTACACCAACGCATATACAAGGAAAACGTACAGTTTGACATTCGTGACTGTAAAGGCAAGAGCTGGAAATCCTGTTTTAATTCTTCTCAACTATGTTTCTTAAAAAAACAAATATACAAAAAAACTTAAATAATGGATTTTGTTTGACGTATGCAGGGAGCTGGCCACACAGCTCCAGAATACAAGCCTGTGGAATGTCTTGCAATAATTGATAGGTGGCTCGCATATTACTATGTTTAATTAGCTCATTCAAGCAACTCCAACACACACATATATATATTTGTATTGAAAATTTGTCCATTTGGGTGATCTCTTGTATTAAAGAAATCCATAGTCGATTTCACCACGAAGTTAAGATATTTTAGTTTACGCATTGCAACATTTTTGTGCCCCGATTCTTGGATGTTGCAGCTGGTAGTGTTTCGGTGAAAAAATTTCAAAGAATATTGTCGATTGGATGTAGCTGTTGCGTGTCAATGTTACGTTTGTGTAACACATGTTCCTTCTTTGGATGAGAAATATGCAACACATGTTCTAGATGTATAATATCTTTAGTAGGACAGCAGAACATGAGGTTCAATCCTACCGTATGTACAAATTAAATGGAAAGTTCTGGTAGCTTCTGATGATATTGATCATGAAGTTTCTGAAAGCTTTCCTCTAGGACTCCATTAAAGAGCTCAATCAAGCTTGGAAATCACAGAAGGTAGAAAAGAGTTCGAGAGAGATATTTGATATTGAAGGAATGGTTTTCATTATCTTCCAAAGTAACAGTATCAGCTTATATATACATGTAGATCATTTCAACTTTAATTAACACTAACCAGCAGATTAACTTAACAAACTGCCAACTAACTAGTAATTGTAACTAACACGCCAGCTCACAGCTCACAATATACAACTAACAGCACATGGGCATAAGAGCTTTAATAAGGTGGTCTGAGGTGTAGGCTAACATCCCCCCACAAGCTAATGCTAGGAGAACTCAAAATTAGGTTGTCACGAAGATAAGAGAATTGAGAAGTGTGTAAGCCCTTAGTAAAGATATCCGCAAGTTGATTGCTGCTTGGAATATGAGATACCACCATATCACCACAAGTGACACGTTCACGAATAAAGTGAAAGTCAATTTCAATATGCTTCCTGCGTGCATGAAAGATAAGGTTACAAGCAAGGGCAAGAGCTGAAATGTTATCACACCAAAGAATAGGGGGTCGATCAAGAAACAAGTGAAGATCACAGAGAAGTTGTCGAAGCCAGGACATCTCAGCCGCAGTAATCGCAAGAGCCTGATATTCTGCTTCTGTAGAAGAATGAGACACAGTGCTTTGTTTCTTGGCACACCAAGAGATGGGATTATTGCCCAAAAAAACAACATAACCAGTCGTGGAACACCGATCATTCACATCACCGGCCCAGTCAGCGTCAGAATAAGCAAGATGAACATCACCAGAAGTGAAATGAATCCCATGAGTAAGGGTACCAGCAAGAAAACGTAGAACACGCTTCACAGCAGCAAAATGGAGCTCAGTCGGAGTGTGCATAAACTAACAGAGAGTGTTTACCGCAAAAGCAATATCAGATCTGCTGAAAGTTAGATATTGAAGGAATGGTTTTCATTATCTTCCAAAGTAACAGTATCAGCTTATATATACACGTAGATCAGTTCAGCTTTAATTAACACTAACCAGCATATTAACTTAACAAACTGCTAACTAACTAATAATTGTAACTAACATGCCAGCTCACAGCTCACAATATACAACTAACAGCACATGGGCATAAGAGCTTTAATCGGACCCCATACCATACGTACACTCTGCTTCATAATTCGAACAACACACCAAACTTTCTCCCGATTTATATTCGCTAGAATACATATTCAATCTCCTTCTATTGACACCTTGTGAAGTTCACTATAAATTGTATATCAATGATTCGTCAAACTCTTGAACAATCGCTTTTCACATGAGCTAACTCTGTCAAACTCTATTCTTTTCTAAACAACTAAATGTGACAATTGATTTGTTGAAAATGGTAAACTGATTTTGCTAAACAAATGTCATAAATAAAATAGGTAAGGAAATCATATGTATCCTTGTGAGAAGAGGGTCTTCTTGTACACTGTTCATCACGAGGCTACTTTCACCTAGTGTTCTTTGTTTCTTGGACTGAGTCCTCATGTTCTATATCTTTCCAACCCCCATAATGTACATTCACTTCATAAATGGTACTTGAAGAAGAAAACCTAACACATGCGTGCCGTCTCCATAAGTTCACAGTGGACCGCCAATTAATGGGTTTGTAACACTTGCCGTCTCTATAAATGGTAAAATTGCAGTTAACTGCAAAACAAAACAAAAACTATATGGCACAACAATATATATAGCCAGTCAATCCCCAGTGCAGCATCTGCTACATCATCACCATGTTACCGCTAGCACTAGTTCTGTTCCTCCTTTATTGCCACATCATCATCTAATATCATCAAAACCCTACCTGGGTTTCGCGGTTAACTATTATTTTCTACTCTGTTAAGTACTTTACATTAATACAAAAGATGACCATGATGAATTATATATTTTAAGGGTTTAATCATATAAAGGTACGTGGGAGTGGGCAGCAAGGATGATGTCCAGCTGTTTTATTACTTGTTTGAGTTTGAAGGGAGTCCAGAGTATGATACTCTTGTGCTTTGGCTCACTGGAGCTGGAGGTCCTGGTTGTTCTGCCTTCTCTGACCTTGTATATGAAAATTTACGTACCTAATTAAACAAAAAGAGATTACTCTCGTAAGTAAGCGGGAAATCCCGCTTAGAACTAATTTGAAACCATTAATTGGATGTTGACTGGAAGGTAGCTGTAGATCTGAGTCAGGCATTACTGATTCAACACCAACATTTGTGTTGAATCCATACTCATGGACAAAGGTAAACCTAGCCACTACTTAATCTGTACTTCATTTGTCAAGAACTTTACCCAAATTAATGCATTGGAAAATGCTCAGGTTGCCAACATAATATTTTTGGATCAACCTGTTGGTACTGGATTCTCCTAGCTATGAAAAAAGTTGGCAAGGATACGAGACCGGTGATATATCATCCGCAGCTCATACCTATGAATTTCTAAGGAAGGTGAAAATTGCTTAAAGTAATTTTAAAACGGTTTAAAATTATATATTAAATCTCATTAATTAATTAATTATAATTTTGTTGGGATATATATAATGGTGCGGCAGTTTGCCAACCGCACCACACCTTGTGGTTAAGAAATCAATAATTTCAACTTGCAGGAAAGGATAGCTTGCTTAGTTATCAAGCTTCTTTGATGTTGCATCATTTTTATAAGAATATTGTCAATATCATTTTTATGTTGGAAATCATTTAATGAAGTCCGATTTCGAATAAAATAAAATAAAATAGAATAAAATCCGTGATCTTTCAAAGTACCAAACCATGATGATAGGTGTTTGCTTCCGTTTACTCTCCTCTCTGTAAGTTGCTTTTCACAGGAGCTAAATGTGTATTATTATTATTTTTCATACAACCAAGGTTTTTTTTTCTATTTATTCATGAAAAACGGTAAACGATACATTGAGCCTAAACGGAAAAAGTCAAAGATATAGTAGGTGAAGAAAATCGTGAATACATTATGCATATATATCCTTGTGAGAGGAGGGTCTCCTTCTATCCACTAGTTTATTTCATCTACTATCTAGTTTATTTCATCTACTATCTAACCCTAAACTTTTTTTGTCAAAATTCTTGCCTTCAACATCTCAAGTGCATCATGACCATGTTGCCGCTAGCACTTCTTCTGGTCTTCCTTGACGGTCCCATTATTGTTGCATCAAAATCCACCATCGACACCCTACCGGGTTTTTCCGGTGACCTCCCCTTTAAACTTGAGACTGGGTTAGTAATTTTCAACTATTATTTTCTTCTCCACCTGTGGGTTATACGTGAAAATCCTAGGTGTTCAATTTTTCTCGTATTATATACATATGTAAATATCAGTTCTTCCCACTATGAGTCACTGATTGGTATGAAAGAAAAAAAGGTACGTGGGGGTGGGCGATTTGGATGATGTGCAGCTATTTTATTACTTCGTTGAGTCGGAGAGGAGTCCCAAGGAAGACCCCTTGGTGCTTTGGCTCACCGGAGGTCCCGGTTGTTCTGGTTTTTCTGGCCTTGTATACCAAATAGGTACATTATTATTTTACATATTCATCATCCTTTATCTTCATAACAACTACGTAATGTTCTCTTGTCATATACTTGTGTTTGTCTATATTGCCGAACCATGAATTTGGCCACACATTTAACAAAGTTGTCAAACAAGAGAAGATTACTCATATTGTTAGATCAGGGATTCTCCTACTTAGAATTAATTTGAAGCTATATAAAACCACTGTTAGTTAGATGTTGACTGTAAGGTAGAGCTATAGGTCAACGTCAACGTCAACGTCAACATCAAAAAATGGTCGTTGTATGCAAGACATTATTATCAATTTTATAAAACCTTATCTGAAATTTTTTTTTAAGTATGCAAGACATTATTATCTCCTCTATTGAGTAATGCTGCTTTTACCACATTTGTATACCACATTCTCATACCAACTTTATGTGGAAGATGAAATGAACAATCACATCCATTAAAAAGTGTCAATAACCTTGCATTTAATTAATATTTAACAAAGTTGCTATGCCCTGAATTTGATTTGTTTTGGTAGGTCCAATAATGTTCAACTACGCAAATTCTAGTGGGAACGAACCAACATTTGTGTTGAATCCACATTCATGGACAAAGGTAATTAATCCATATACTCATGTAGTTTAGTGGCAAAACTTGTAATTTGTCACTAAAATCTAATTGGAAAGTGTTCAGGTTGCCAACATAATATTTTTGGATCAACCAGTTGGTACTGGATTCTCCTATGCAAAACGTTGGGGAGGATACCGGACCGGCGATACCTTATCAGCAGCTCAGACCTATGAATTTCTAAGGAAGGTGAAAATTGGTTAAGTAATTTTAAAAGGGTTTAAAATTATATATTAAATCTCATTAATTAATTAATTTTATATCTATATATATATATATATATATATATATATATATATATATATATATATATATATATATATGTTGGTGCTGCAGTGGCTTAAAGATCATCCTGAATTTCTGAAAAATCCACTGTACATTGCTGGTGATTCATATTCAGGCATAACTGTTCCCATCATTGTTCAGGAAGTGTCCAACGGTAACTTTTTGTTGGGGATGAAGACTTCTTCAGCTAACTTTGGACTCTAGCGTTGTATCTTCTTCAGCTATTTCACTAAACTTATTTAATTAACTTATGAGGCAACTCTTTTTCTAAATCTAAACTGTTCTAGGCAATGAAGTCGGGCATGAACCACCACTGAATCTCAAAGTAAGAAGTAATTCAATCTGATTTTAAACTTGTTTGATTTTAGTCCTTCTCCTTTTGTTTGTGGCTCATCGTTTGTGCTCTTTGTTTTTGTCTGTCTTGTGCCCTTGTTTGGTCTTTGGGCTATTTTGAACTCAGGGTTATGTGCTAGGCAACCCATTTACAGAACCAACATATGACGTCAATTCACGAATTAAATTTGCTCACCGCATGGCACTTATTTCCGATACACTCTATGAGGTATAAATGCTCTCTAGTGACTTTTTTTTTATTTAGAAAAACCGATAGTAATTATTGATGAAACATAAAACTAGAAAAGAAAAGGAGAGTGTAAAATGACAGTGTAAAAATTACTTCCTTGATTTTCCTTAACTCTAAAGAAAGAAAATCGAGAGTTGAATGAATGTGTAAAATGTCTAGCAGCTCACTACAATTAACACTGATATTGTTCTTAATGTAACCACCTACACAAAACCTTAGTAGGTGTGGAATTCTATTCTATCATAAAAATGCATTAGTGTTATTAGTAGTGGAACCACTCATTCTATATTGTATTTTATTTTATCAAGTTTCCTAAGACTACTTTACATTCTTAAATAAGTGTGTTTGTGTGTTTGTGTGTTTCTAGGTCTTCACTCTAGAACACATTCGTATTATAATTGCATTTGAGTATGTATAATTTTCGTGCAATGACCGAGCAAAACACTGAAATAATGTCTGTTATTGGGCTTTAATTTGAGACCTAATCTCTTCGCATTATATATAGTCAACTAAAACAAATTGCAAGGGCGAGTATGTCCAAGTAGATCCAAGCAATGCACCTTGTGTGGAAAACCTCCAAGAAATCAATGAGGTGAGAATTACTACAGTGTTCTTGGTTTGCATTTATTATACATTCAAGTGTGATACTGAATATCGATTTACCACTTAAAAAATTTGCAGTGCATCCAAAAGATAAATCTTGGACAAATATTGGAGCCAATATGTAGCACTATGTCTCCAAACCCAAAAATATTCAAATGGAATCTAAACTTCGATGGCGATAACTTCTTAGACGTGCTACATCATTCTACAGAACCATGGTGTCGTGTAAATTACAGACTCTCTCTCTCTCTCACTCTTAGACAATACATACCCTTATAAATTTAGGTCAAATCACTTATTTTTGGTTCTTATGGTTTAACTCGTTTTTTACTTAATTCAGTTTAGTTAGCAATCAAGTGCAGAATTCTGAATACTTACATTTTGTGTTGATTGCAAACGTTTTGGAGAGACGAAAATGCCCTAAAATGTGGAAGTTGCCTGTTGCCCTGCCAGAATTTCATTTACAAAGTTTACATTTTGGACTTGATTACAAACCAAACAAAATTATAAAACTAAAATCGCCAAAATTTTAATGTTATACAACAAAGAGGATTATGAGTCAAATTACAGAGACTTTATAGTTATATATGTACATGACTCTGTGTGGCATGCTAATACCTTACTACCCCTACTTCTTTGCAGGATTATAACCATCTGTTCTCCTTCATTTGGGCTAATGATAAAACTGTCCAAAATTCTCTTCACGTTCGAGAGGTAAGTTATAATTTTGAGAATTACATTACCTATATAAAACTTTTGTTTACCATTACAACCTGCAGGGAACAATAAAGGGTTGGGAAAGATGCAATCAAAGCTTATCTAGCAGTTACGCATATGATGTTAGAAGTAGTCTTGATTATCATCGAAACCTCACAAAGAAAAACCTTAGAGCACTGGTTTACAGGTACACTAATTAATATTCTTAATTTTCTCCATTTCCAAATTTTGTATATCCGTAAAAATCCACACCCGTTTGTGCAACTAAACCGATGAATTACTGTCTGAAATATATCAAAGTTAATTTGTAGATTTATTTTTTCGGTACAGTGGTGATCATGACATGGAAGTTCCATATGTGGGCACTCAAGAATGGATAAAATCTCTAAATTTGAGTGTTGATTATCAATGGAGACCATGGTTTGTTAATGGCCAAGTTGCAGGGTTGGTTGCTACTTGCTACTCTTAATTTTAGTTAGTCATAATGTTAATGTCACTGCAATTTATGATATATATTTATTTTTTCTAATAGGTACACCAATGCATATACAAGGAAAGCCTACAGTTTGACATTTGTGACTGTAAAGGCAAGAACTGGAAATCCTGCTTAATTCTTGTCAACTATGTTTCTCAAAAAAATAAAAATTACCTAAAATAATGGAAATTAAGTTTTGTTTGACCTGTGCAGGGAGGTGGCCACACAGCTCCAGAATACAAGCCTATAGAATGTCTTGCCATGATTGATAGGTGGTTTGCATATTACTATGTTTAATTAGCTCATTCATTCCAATACTTTTGTGCCCCAAAGTCTTGGATGTTGCAGCTGGTACTGTTTTGGTGAATAAATTTCAAGAATATTGTCAACTGGATATGTAACTGTGAATGTCACTTTTGTATAACACATGTTCTTGATGTATAATTTTTAGTACGACAGACGATGGAGCACATTTTTAGTATAATCTTTAGTGCAAATTTGTATTGAAAATTTGTCTATTTGAGTCATCTCTTTTAAGAATATTTTTAGTTTACGCAAAGAAATTTGTAAAACTACTGTCACTTAGATGTCAATATCATTTTTATGTTGAAATTCATTTGTGTAAGATGTACAAGTTCTTGATATAATATAAGATTCATCCATTATATATCTAAATCTACCTAAATTATTAGAGCATTTCCAAAAATCTCTTTAAAAGCTTTGGGACACTAAAATAGGTGAGCCACATCAGCAAAACCTCCTCTAGCAGCCTTGTCTAACCCACTTACCAAATTTGGGACTCCTCATTCACTCTTCATAACAAACGAGTGAACTTTGACTCTTCATCGCATTTATTAAATTTTGGAGCAACAAAAGCTGTCTTGGAATAGTAAGAGCTTGCAAGAGGCTGAGTGAACAATAATGAATTATTATTTAAATATTGATTTGGTATTATTAAACTGAATTAAATTTTAGTGTTTGAATTAAAAGAAAAAGAAAAGTCAAACATTGAATTAATTAAATTGAGGAGGATGATGATGGTACAAAATATAGAAAACTAGCAAACTTTACCCTTCAAATTGTCATGCAGGTAGGGTTCGTTATTGGGCCGGCTCGGGCCAGGCCTTCAAGGGCTTTTTTATTTTTCTAGCTTGGCCCTAGCCTACCCATCGGGCCAAGTCTAAGCGGGGTTTTTGGATTCGGTCAGGCCATCCACGGGCTGGGATTTTTATTTTATTTTATTTTTAAGTTTTTTATATTTTTTTTATCAAGAAACATATTTCGCACCCATAAACATATTTCTTATCAAGAAACATCTTTTAGTATAGAATGTACTTGTGTGTCATGATCTAAAAAGTTAATTAATTTTTTTAATTGGGTCATGATAACCAAAACAAATTGCAAGGGTGAGTATACTAATGTAGACCCAAACGATGCACCTTGTGTGGAAGACCTTGAAGAAGTCACTGAGGTGAGAATTACTAGTTCTTGGTTTACATTTATTATTAAAATTCTATTTAACTGATGAAGATCGATTTGCCACTCTAACAAATTTGCAGTGCATTCAAAGGATAAATCGTGCCCAAATATTGGAGCCAAAGTGTAGCATTCGTTCTCCAAATCCAAAAGGTTTCAAATGGGAACAAAATTTGGATGGAGAAAACTTCTTAGATGTTCCTCATCATCATTCTACAAAACTATGGTGTCATGTATATTTCTATCTGATTTCTCTTCCACAATATACACTTACAAATTTAGGTCAAAATCGCACTTTTGGTTCTTAAAGTTTGACTTATTTTTCATTTTGGCCTATGTGTTATCCATTTTGGCAATTTTAATTCTATAGTTTTGTTTAGTTAGCAATCAAGTCCAAAAATCTAACATCCTCCCCTTTGGATTGCTTGCAAACTTTTTTTGTGGAGACAAAAATGCAGATGTTTTGGTTGCCTACTACCATGTCAGGATTTCACCTATGAATTTGATTGAGTTTTCGATTTAAACTTGATTGCAAACCAAGCAAGCGTACATGACCAAAATTCCGGAACTGAAATCATATAGACCAAAGTGGGAAATGAGTCAAATTTCATAGACTTAAAAAGAAACTTAGCCATATATTTATATATATACATGACTGAACTATATGTTGCACATATGCTAATATCTTGCTACCCCCTACTTCTTTGCAGAGTTATAACTATTTATTCGCCTTCATTTGGGCTAATGATAAAATTGTCCAAGATGCTCTAAACATTCGAGAGGTGCGCCCTTATTTTATAAAAATATAAAAGAAAGATTGCACTTCGAGGGACACATCATGCATGATGAGTGTCAGTAACAATCCAGATAATATATCATTTCAATTTAAGTTCTTTTACAATTACAAATTTGCAGGGAACAATAAAGGATTGGGAAAGATGCAATCAGAGCTTATCTAGCAGTTATACTGATGACGTTAGCTCTAGTGTTGACTATCATCGAAACCTCACCAAGAAAAACCTTAGAGCACTGGTTTACAGGTTCAATATTCTTAATTTTCTCAATTTTTCCAAATGTTTCCAATTTTTTCAGAGAGAAAAAAAAATGCTAGCAAATAGATGAATGGTTCCTCTACTCTAAAGATTAATTGTCAATGGGGTCTAGTCCAATGAAAAATGGTCTTAATGTGCAGATCAAATGGTCTAAAATTCGAACCCCATGATACTTTAGTGGTGTGTGTATAAAATACCGTCTTTTCTTGCTTGTACTATAAATATTTTGTTATCAAAGTTAATTAATTTGTAAAAAAAAATTCCGTACAGTGGTGATCATGACATGCTTGTTCCATATGTGGGCACTCAAGAATGGATAAGATCTCTAAATTTGAGTGTTGACTACAATTGGAGACCATGGTTGGTCAATGCCCAAGTTGCAGGGTTGGTTGCTACTATATATCAATTTCACTTGATCATGATTTTACAATTCATAATTTCACTGCAATTTCTAATATAATTAAATTTGTGCTCTTTGTTTTTTAAAATAGGTACACGGAAGCATATACAAAGAAAGCGTACACTTTGACATTTGCGACTGTAAAGGCAAGAACAGGAGATCCTGCATAATTCTTTTCAAATAAGAATTAAAATAATTAATGGGGAAATAAGTTAATTAATTTGATGCGTACAGAGAGGTGGCCACACAGCTCCAGAATACAAACCTCTGGAATGTCTTGCCATGATGTATAGGTGGTTTGCATATTACTATCTTTAATTAATTAGTTATCAAGGTTGCATGAAAGAAATCACTTGGATTGGATGTAGGTGTTGCATGATTGTCAAAACCATTTTTCCTAAAGATAAAAAAAGTTGGAACTCATATTTGTGTAATGTTCCTGAAGTATCATTAGTTGAAGACGATACGAAAATTCATCTTATCATCTAAACCCCATTAGTATCCTAATAGTAGATTGTTACTAAGCAGTTTGTTTACGTTTTTTCTTTTTTCTTTTTTCTATAAGCGATATTGGGTGATGGGGGATTCAAATATAAGATCTCGAGTGCAGAGATAATCGATTTTAATCTCTTCAGCTACAAGCCTCTTGCAAACAGTTCATTAATGGGCATTCATTGTGTAACTGGACTAAACCAAGTGGTCTTAAATTCAAATTATTATGTCAAACATAATTCTTATAAATAAATAAAAATTTACATGTTTAAACAATGAAAAAAAAGTAAACCAACACCAGTTGTGGAGTTGGATTCTCAATTGGCTATGGAGCTTGTGAATGTTCTCAGTGGTGATGTTCAGTCTTCTATCCAGTTGCAAATCTATTATGGCTGGTGGTGCTTTTATTCGGATTACTAAGCCTTTGGGTCTCCATATCTGCTGTTAACAAGTTAATTTTCAGTGATTTGTGTAGGGTTTCTACACCCAGGTTTGTTGTTTTTTTTTTTTTTGGTGGTCTGAACCCAGGTTTGTTGTTAGTTAGTGTTTGTGTTGGGCATTAGCCCTAGCCCCTAGGGCTAGGGGAAAAAAAACGAAATCCCTAAGCCCACCGAGAAAAACCGACCGACGCCTTTCTGGTCATCAGCGTTCGGTTCTACAACCGACTGATGCCCTCTCGGTTGCAGTTGAAGTATCCATTTACCTAAACCATCGGATACTGAACCGAACCGACTCTCTCTCACTCTCTCTCTCTCTCTCTCTCTCTCTCTCTCTCTCTCA
>NW_018922038.1:216123-299315 GCF_002207925.1 Prunus avium | reverse complement strand
TGAAACGGTATGAAATCGGTATGGTACGGTTCGGTTAGGGTACGGTTTCGGTATTTCGGTTTTAGATGCCCACCCCTAGTCCAAACAATAATTTAAGAATTATTTTGTTTTTATTTAATAAAAAAGTCCAATCAGATATCTTCAACAACAACAAAACAGACCTATCAGGAAAACGAAACAGAAAAGAAAGAAATTAAAAATGAGTAAAGCCAGTGCTTATATCTATGTCTCATTCGCTTCTTCCATGAAGAAGCCAGTGACATCTTTGCGTACCAACTCCATAAGGAAGCCAAAACCATGAGACCTCCTTCTCCTCATCATCCTCAACAACTGCCCCACCAGTCAAACTCCAGCCCATCACCACCCGAAGACGTCCCGGACCGAACCCGACCCACACCAGCCCCGCTAATGGCCCCACTGCCCACTGGGGGCCAGCGGAAGAAGAGCTCCAAGGGAACGACCGGCGTCCGGGCCTGGCTGCTAATGGACTCCGGCGGGAAAACCCAAGTAGTGGAAGCGGGTAAACACGTCATCATGCGCCGGACGGGTCTACCCGCCCGGGACCTCCGGATCCTCGACCCGGTTCTCATGTACCCGTCGACGGTTCTGGGTCGAGAGAGAGCCATTGTGATCAACCTGGAGCACATCAAGGCCATCGTCACCGCCCATGAGGTCCTCTTGGTCAAGTCCGCCGACCCTTCTGTCAGTCCCTTCGTTGACGAGCTTCAGCGCAGGCTAATCAGCCATAACCAAGCAACCACAGCAGCTCTGGTTGGTACAATGCGATCTCTTCTTTTATTTCTTGAGAGATTTTGATGGATAAGAGTCTTTTTAGTAATTGCATGGGTGGTGTTTGTGAAAATGTGTAGGAGGGGAATGAAGAAGATGGGTCGAAGTCAAACTGGACCAGGCTGCATGATTTGGGAGAGTCACAGTCGAGAGGTGAGAGCCGTGAGAATTCCCCAAAAGGGTTTTCTGATCAGTTTGATGAACAGGGTCGAGTTGAGAAGAATCAATTGTATGGATCAAAGGTTCTTCCTTTTGAGTTTGTTGCATTGGAGGCTTGCCTTGAATCTGCTTGCAGTTGCTTAGAAAATGAGGTATAAACATCAACTCCAGTTACTCCAAATTTTATAACTTTTTTGTTTTTATTGTTTCATTAATTAGTAATTGTTTGTTTTTGTATATTATTTTGAAGGCAAAGAGATTGGAGGAAGAAGCTTATCCAGCTTTGGATAAGCTGAGTTCAAAGATAAGTACTCTCAATCTGGAACGTGTCCGCCAGATCAAAAGTCGCTTGGTTGCTATAACCGGACGTGTTCAGAAGGTGAATTGGGCACTTGGGTTTTGAGGGTTTTGATTTTTCTTTAATTATACACGTGATTATGTGTCTATTTTTGGGTATTTAAATGATATGGATGGTTCATTTTGTTGATCTGCAGGTGAGGGATGAATTAGAACATTTGCTAGATGATGATGAAGATATGGCCGAGATGTATTTGACTGAAAAGTCTGTTGAGCGAGACTTAGAAATTAATTCTTCTGCATCTTCATCCATGAACGAGCCGATTCTGTGCGATGAAATGGATGATGAAATTGTTCAAGCAGACATGGAAATCGACAGGCATGCACGTAGCTAATAATAATCTCTCTATCTCTACTTTGATATAAATATTATAGGTCAGCAATTTTTATTTTGCTTTACTTTTTTGCAGGGACGCCCAAATTGGTACAACTACTACTAATACAAGCAAGCAGCTTGATGTGCAGGAGCTTGAAATGCTTTTGGAGGCATACTTTGTCCAAATTGATGGCATACTAAACAAGCTATCCACGGTAAGAAAATAGGGTAATCTTTATACTTTGGCCAGATTATGGTTTTTGGTCCCCGACTTCTAGTTTCAATTGTCACGATTTTAGTCATATAATTTACTAGTCGTTGCAATTCAAAGACAATAGTTTGATTTTGTCAATTTTTTGAATGGGGAGCACACATGATGGGTACATTTGAGGTGTTTTACATCTCTAAAAAGCTGAACTTACCCTCGCATGTGTCGCTCGTATGCTAATTCGGTTGGATAAAAAACCTAATGACGAAATTAAGGCATTTGTCCTTGAATTGAAACAAATAGCAAACCACAAGTCTAAAATCGCAGAAATTAAAACTACAGGTACCAAACTTGGCTCAAACTACGAGGACCGAAATCATACTTTAGCCATTTAATCAGTAGAGTTCATCTCCTTGTAACCATTGTTTGACTTTATTTTTATTTGGTTTGTGTGTGATGGGCTTGAAAAATAATGATGAAGCTGAGGGAGTATGTGGACGACACAGAGGACTACATAAACATAATGCTGGATGACAAACAGAACCAACTGCTGCAGATGGGGGTGGTGCTGTCCACAGCAACCCTTGTGGTGAGTGCCTTAATCGTTGTGGCTGGAGTCTTCGGGATGAACGTAAGAATAGCACTCTTCAAGGAATCAACCAAAATTGGGATGCCAAAGTTTTTGTGGACTGTTGGGGGAGGTTCCATTGGGAGCATTGTCTTATTCGTCATCGCTATTGCCTGGTATAAGCATTCACGCTTGCTGGATTAATTTATGTGCTAATTAAAAGTTAAATAATGTATTTATTAAGTATATCTAATGTATTTATAAATTACTGATGTGATCATGTGGCTTTATAATATTCTACATTATGTGGAAAGTGGTGAGTCTACCTAACATTAATAAAATTAAAATAAAAACAAAAATCATCCATGAATTATTTTTAGGAACTTTTTTTCCCAACCAATATGACTTTGGGTCATAAACATTAGTTGGTTTTCCAAATCTATTTATGTAGTGTTCTAACAAAATGTCACATCTTTCTTCCGGGTTTTAAATATACTCAAATATTTTAAGAGTATAGCATGTATTAGAATATTTTAAAAGTATAGCATGTATTCGAATATCAAATGCTATGTCATAAAAAAAAAAAGCACTTAACTTAATAAATTGAGGGACAAATCGAGTAATAATGTAACAACTTGTAACTTTAGGTGTGTTTTTATCAAGTTTAAAACCGTTACATGTAATTAACCCTAATAATAAATGTTGTACTTTAGTACGTATTAGATGTATTAACTAGGAAAGTGACACATGACGACATGAGTGAACTTCTCACGTTAGAGTAAAAGGAGGAAAAATTAAAACAGAGCAAAGCAAATCTTCCCAACTCTTCAAAAGAGAGGGAGACAGAGACAGAGAGAGAGTACCCAAAATCCCAATCCCAACCCGCGAAGCCAAAAAGCCATGAGAGCTCCTAATCCAATTCACCACCCCTCTAAGTCGGGCGCAGCGGAGGACGACCCGGACTCGACCCGGCCCACAATGCCAGGGATGGGCATGTCGGTGGCCGCCGGGATGCGGAAGAAGGGCCTTGGTGTGCGCCCATGGCTGGTTCTGGACGCCAGCGGCCAAACCCAGGTGGTAGAGGCGGGCAAACACGCCATCATGCGCCGAACGGGTCTACCCGCCCGTGACCTTCGGATCCTGGATCCGCTTCTTTCGTACCCGTCTACTGTACTGGGTCGAGAGAGAGCGATCGTGATCAACTTGGAGCACATCAAGGCCATCATCACCGCTCAGGAGGTCCTCTTGCTCAATTCCAGAGACCCATCTGTGACACCATTTATTGATGAGCTTCAGCGGAGGCTTTTGCGCCATCACCAAGCCACCACCAAACCCGCCAAAACCCAGGTACCAAAAAGTCGTCATTTTTTGTCTAATTATGATTTTATGTGGTTGTAATTGTGATTTGTGGTATTGGGTTGTGTTGTTTATTGTGATTTTGGTGTTGTTAATTGTGATTTTGGTGTTGTGTGGTGTTGTTGATTTTGGGTAGGATAAGGAGGGCAATGGTGAAGAATCAAATTGGTATGACATGGAAGAGGCAGAGGCTGATGCACAATTGAGACGTGTTGTTGGTGGTAATGATGAAGATGAGGCAACAGGGAAGCAAGGTCTGGAGGAGAATCGTGATGCGTTGAAGGTTCTGCCTTTTGAGTTTGTTGCATTGGAGGCATGCCTTGAGGCTGCATGCAGTTGCTTAGAGAATGAAGTGAGTGAATATCATATTCCTCATTGCCTCATTTTATGATCTGTTCCGTGCTTTCTAACTTGGTTTTATCTATTTGTTTGTTTTGTTTTGTGAATTGACAACAGGCAAGGACATTGGAGCAAGAAGCTCATCCAGCTTTAGATAAGCTCACTTCAAAGATTAGTACTCTCAATTTGGAACGTGTCCGCCAGATCAAGAGTCGCTTGGTTGCAATTACCGGCCGCGTTCAGAAGGTTAGCTTAACATTTGATAATACACATACCCTTTACTTTTATGGTGAAGATTAAGTGGTCAGGCTTAGCACATAGATGCTTGTGGTTGTATAATTACTTTTTGAATGAGATGATTTAGTTCAACTTGTTTTTTTTATTATGTTGACCTCTAGGTGAGGGATGAACTAGAACACTTGCTTGATGATGATGAAGATATGGCCGAGATGTATCTAACTGAAAAGTTGGTTCAACAACATTTTGAAAATTCAACCACTTCATCTTTGAGTGAGAGAGAGGACATGGATCATGAAGCTCCACGAAGAGACATGGATGACAGGCAAGGCAGCTCATAATCTCATTCTCATTTTAACTTATAGGCATGCCAGTCTTCACTCCTAAGTTTTCCCATTCTATTTTTGTTAGGATTCCTACTGAAATCTCATTGGATGCTTCCGGGGGTTCCTCCAATTTTGAAGGTGATCTTCAAAACCCTGACAATCCCCAGCCTCAATTCCTTAGCAGGGACAGCCATGGGACCTCTACTAGCTCCACTCATAGTGCTATGGGAAAGGACCTTGACGTAGAGGAGCTTGAAATGCTTTTGGAGGCATACTTTGTGCAAATTGATGGTACACTAAACAAGCTATCCACGGTACGCAAGTACATTTTATCTGTCAGTTTTTTCTATGTGAATATCTTTAAGTGAACATAATTCAAAATAGAGTGACACTATTGCCACTCACATCTTGCATTCTCCACCCACCTTAAAGCCTGTATTGAATTATACTGAAGGACAACATGTAAAAGTAAAAAATTTTAAAATGTCAGTTGAGATCACCGGCCAGTGGTGATGCGAGAAGCCAGCCTAGGCAGTAGAGGTCAGTTCAGAGATCTCCATCTTTAGAAGGCCAGCCAATGGTGGCCTCTGGTCATTGCTCCTATAGGGACTCCATGGCAGTGGATGGCCTCTGCTGTTCAAGTAAATAAAATTAAGGTATATATATATATATATATATTTTTATATTTATATATAATCTTAGG
Source organism: Prunus avium (assembly GCF_002207925.1). Next base: position 293,957 of record NW_018922038.1, on the reverse strand, counting down.
GTTAAGGGTATTTTAATAATAATGGGTTTAGAGAGTGGGTGGGGTGAGAAAACTGGGGATTATATATATATATATATTTATATATAATCTTAGGGTTAAGGGTATTTTAATAATAATGGGTTTAGAGAGTGGGTGGGGTAAGAAAACTGGGGATGAGAATAGCGCCACTCTAAAAATATTCAAGTACTCCTCTTTTCTTCTTTTAGGTGAACATAAAATATTCTGGTTCTAGAGGATACTAATGAGGGGTTAGTTGGAAAGAGGTTTGAAATCCCCAAAGGTACCTACCTAGCTATTTGCTAGTGTTTCCTGCCTCCCAAAGGTTGTAGGGTTCGGCGGGGGCCCCAGTTTCAAATCTGTGTCCAATTTGAGGATTGGTGGATTTCTGGGTATGAAAAAAAAAAATTAAGCATATTTGGCATACCCTTGACGTAGGAAATTATTAAGGCAGCCCTCTTAGTTGATGTTCACCTGCTGTGATTTATCAATTTTTTTTTTCTGAGCAGCATAGTATACATCATTTTGTCTTCTGCAAATTGCATGGCTGCCTCAATTACTTCTAATACCGTAACCTCAAAGCAAGCCGAAAGGGGCCGTGAATGCCTTAAATTAGATTTTCCTTCCATTACGCCAATTCTTCACAGTTAGATATGAAATTGATGTTTTTAGCCACAGTTTTGATTCTGTTGAAACTATCCCTCAATAGAGACTTAATCAAGATGTAGATAATTGTAACCAATTTTCTAGCTTGTTTGATCAAGTGAAAGATAGATCTTACTAATTGAATGGAAAAGGTGGGTTCATTATATTGTAATTTGGTTCCTTGGTGGGAAGAATTTCCACTGTGACAGAAAAATCTGGGTCATTGTCTTCTCACTATGGTGCACTTTTATTGCACATTTCTCTAGCAGGAAGTGGGATGCAATAAAAGCTTATGTATACGAGGAAAATATTTTCAAGTTCTTTTCCTTTGTTTAAAGTAGGTAACTATACCTTGATATTTTGTAGCCATCATATATGGGATTGCTGGGAAAGAAACGCATGTTGCAAGTCTGCTAAATCTTTATTGATAGTATTCATTAATACCTTCCAAAATCCTAAGACCAAAATTTCGGTTTTTCAACACCCTATTCTTCTTTCGTATCAAAATGTCTTATGAAGTTTATGCATTAAATCTTTTTACATTTATCTTTATATGTGGAATCTGTTCCTCTTGTCATGAACACATCTTTTCGTGCGTGTTACTGGTTTTTTTTATATTGGTTGTTTCTTGGCAGCTGAGGGAGTATGTCGACGACACAGAGGATTACATCAATATAATGTTGGATGACAAACAGAATCATCTCCTGCAAATGGGGGTCATGTTGACCACAGCAACCCTGGTAGTGAGTGCCTTTGTTGTTGTAGCTGGTATCTTCGGCATGAATATCAAAATTGAGCTGTTTGATTCAGAAAAAGCAGGGATGCGAGAGTTCATGTGGACTGTTGGTGGCAGTACTGGTGGGACCATATTCTTATATGTGATTGCTATTGGATGGTGCAAGCATAAACGCTTACTGGAGTAGTGATGCCAAGCTCCTTTATGAAAAGAACCTCAAATTGAAGTGTATGCCACCTTTTGGTAGATATCCTTTATACAGACAAACACCCAACTCTCCATACAGCTTACTTCTTTGTTTACCATACGTAATGCAAATATTCATGTAATAAATAATAATCAGCATTTGCGTTGTTCTTTAGTTTGGTAAGAGAATAATGTTTCAGGGTGTGTAGTTGATCTAAAATGGTGATCCCTCCTACCCTGTGTTCTGTGACAACTCCTGATCATTAAGTGGAGTTGTAGTCGAGAAATCGGTAGCTGCTTATGAAGATTGGAATCAAGTTGGAGGAATATTAGGCAACCTGAATTGGCCGAACTCAACTTGCAACCCTACCAGTCTAATAAGAGCGGTCGATAGATTTCATTCGGAGTTATGTTAGAGAAGTTAGCATTATACTTTTTACCTTTATTCACTCAATTTCAAAAGCCTTGAATATCCAAGTATGCTTATGAATGCATCTTGTATGGCATTGCAACCTTTTTCATGTAAATATCTATGTACTCCGAATTTGAGATTGGTAAAGGAAGGTTGGGTTCCTTCTTACATTTGTTGCCTTTAGACAAATGTTTGTACTGATCACATCACTGACCATTCCATGTGTAAAAGTATTTACGTGGGACCAATCTAAGTAGGTGAATCTCATCCCAATATCGTCAGCAATGCGATCAATTAATGCCCTAAACCCTAAACCCTGAACCCTTGATTCTAATGCAGTATCAAACAATTCTAATACTTTGGTCGCTATAAGGAAAACTGCAATATCAAAAAGCTGTCTAAATAATACAAGTCTTCATATCTTTGGATCAACTAGGAAGGTCTGTATTTATTACAAGACTCCCTTGTCCCCTGATTACATGGTATAACTTTATAAGGAAGAATGATAAATATTTCCATGGAATTTAAACACCCATGAAATGTATTATTGTGTAGGTGGGTAAAATAAAAGGAAAAAGGAAATCAAACTCTTGACCTAGCTAATTCCGCAACTATTACTTTTTGTATGACTTGATTCACATAAATTTTTAAGAAAACTTATCTGTAATACTGATTTTAAAACCAACAAAAAGTTTACAGATAGGGAAATTTGAAAATAGAAGCTTATGGTAAAAGTAATAATAATATGCCTTCTTCAGGCTGAAGAGTGCTGACGTGGAATTGTAATCAAAGAGCTAAAACCCAAGGGATAAGTTGAATAATTACATGGACAAAGAAAGCCTCATCGTCGTCATCATAATCTACATGTTCAGAAAACCAGTGGTCGTAGTGGAAAAGCCATGAGCTCAATAGGCCAAAGCATATTGATGGCCCTGACTGTTACAGTGAACAAGTTTGCTTCATCTAACGTGCAGGCAGTCCATAGAAGGCAACGCAAAGATAGAAAGAAAACCACTTACTCCAAGGCAGCCAACGATTTTGGAAGAAGGGGGCTGCTCTTATCTGCTGCATTTGCTACTCCCACTGTCAGTGATTCTGGGGCCGAACTTCTTAAAAGTACAGCACATATTATTATCTTCTTGGGTTTTTTTTTCTCTTCAGCCGAAATTCATTGTGCTTATTTTGCTTGTTTATGGGTTGCCCATGTGTTTTTTTGGTCTTGTTGGGTTTTTCCTTCTTTGTTTTTCTTGGTTTATATGACTTAGTAGTAATTGAAATTTGTATCAGAGTATCTGAAGAAGTCAGAAGAGAACAAGGCCAAGAATGACAAGGAGGTAAAAATTTCTTGAATTTCCCTTTTCTTGTGTATTTGGATATCATGGCATTCTTCATAAGTTGGAAGTGTTGCCAAAGATTTTGAAATCATTCTTCAGCATTTTGCTCATATGCTAGAGGAACAATAATGCAAATTTTCATTCTTTTATATGTTTTGTTCTTACGCAAATATATTTGCAGAGAATGGACAGTTACTATAAGCGCAATTACAAGGATTACTTTGAGTTTGAGGGAGGAACTATAAGGGCGAAGCAAGGGGAGCTCACCAAATCGGAGAAGGGGATTCTTGATTGGCTTGAAAATAACAAGTGAAAACCACTTTTTTAGTTACAACAACTATTTGAAGTTCAAAGTAAAGAAGCTGCTCATATGGTGTCTTGGTTGTGCACCAATCTTTTTTATTTGAATGAAGATTCTTACTTTTATCAGCATTACAAATCTATATGTTGTGTCTTTGCAAGCACTGATCTCATAGTTTCTTCATCAGATACACTGACAAGTCATTTATCTTTGTTTCGATTTCACATCGTTACGATGCGAGTGGACATATAGTATTTCTTCCTTAAGTTGTACTGTAAATTTCTGATCAACCTTTTCCTTCACTAAATCTAGGAGGTCAAGCATGTCTTGAGAGGTTGAGCCACCACAATTTATGAAGAAATTTGCATGCATTTTGGATACCATTGCCCCTCCCACTCTAAAGCCTTTCAGCCCAGCTTTCTCAATCAATTCAGCTGCAGCAACTCCCACATCCAATGGATTTCGAAAGACCGAGCCAGCACTTTGTTCCCCAACTGGTTGAGAAATTCTTCTCCTGCAAATTTAGCCACACTAAACCCATAAGCATCTACAAGTTTAGGAGTCTTACAGGAGAACTTATCTCTCACTTTTTCTCTAGTTGATGTAGATTACCTTTCCATGTATTCATACTGCCTTCTCTTTGCTGATCCTGAGGGCTGCAGCTTAAATTTAACTGCAGTTATAGCTGCCAATTCTTGCATATCTTGAAATGGAGATGAACGGTACCCGAAATTGAGATCAGTCCTGTTAAGTCTATGAAGCCTTCCATCCATTGTTATAATGTCAACACTATGTATAGCATCAGCAGTCTCCTGCCCGTTTGCTCCAGCATTCATATAAGTAGCTCCTCCTACAGTACCAGGAATTCCTCCAGCAAACTCAAGCCCTGTGAATCCTTCATTTGAGCAGTGTACCCCTAACCGGTTAAATCGGAAACCACTTCCAACTCTATATAGACCAGGTTTCTCCTTCTCCAAGAACTCAATCCGGTTGAGTATGACACAACCATCAAAACCCAAATCATCAAATAAACAGTTTGAGCCTTTGCCAATGATAACGAACCTAATCGAATGCTCATGACAGAATCTGCAGAGTTGTCAAGAAAGCAAGGAACTTTACAGAATTTAATGCCAATTATGAATAAATTAGTGTACTTTATCAACTAAGAAAGAATCTTGACTGCAAAACAGAAGATAATGCCAAGTTTGTCTTTATGAAAAGCAAAATAGAAGGATCAAATGAAATGGTCTTAAACAGACAGACTACGTTTCAGACAGTGTAAAATGCATAAAATTATCTGATAACCCAAAAGAAAAAACCCAGAACTCAGCTTCCTAAATTTGAACCCACAATCAAAATCGCATTATATAACACATACTAGTACTAGAAAAGAAGAGCAAAGCAAAACCTGATAGCAGAAACAAGTTGGGTTTGATCCAAGACTTGGATAAAATAATTACAAGGGCCCCCAATGCCCCAAGTGCTGAGATCCTTCAACAGCTTCTTGCCCCGAATAAATTTCAACCCGGTCCAGTTGTTGTGAGTTTGTTCTTGTTTGCTGAAGCTGCTGCTGTGATTGCAGAGTAAGGGGCCTCTGGTTCTTGGTGAATGTAGCAAGAGCCCAGGAGGCTTGTAGCAGAGTGGGATTGACATGGAAGAAGAGCTCCTAGTTTACAGTTTACAGTTTTACATGCATTTTTTTAATGAACTTTTGGTTTTCACTTTTCACAACTCATTGTCTGAAACTTAACATGCCTGAAAACCCTCGTTTGTTGGAGAATGCCTTGCAGGTTTTTTCTTTTTTCTTTTAATAAAAAACTTCTCAACAAGGGCCCAGAATCAACCACTCTGGGCCTCAAGGGCCCAATAACAAATGTATAATTTCTTGAAAAAAGAAACTATATTGCAGTAATTATATTGGAAGCAGTAAGTCAAAGTTTTTGCATATTGCCATATGATATTGGGCAAGCAGACAGTGAAATTTGTCATTGGCTCAACATGTTTTTATGTTCCAAACTATTTGCAGTGGTGCTTCCTAGTTCTATCAAGCAGTAAATCTACACATTTTTATGTCTTGAGAACTTTTTTCCAGGATTAGCTTCACTCTGTATACATCAAAATCTGTAATTCTGAGACGGTGGTAGATCTTGGTATTGCTCTTAGCTGCAGGTGCTGTGCAGGTACCTTCTGACTTAGTTCATAATTTTCGCAGATATTTATCGTGACATGCAGGTCCATGGCAGAGATGATAAGAGCTGCTGAGACTTTGTCTTAGGAAATGGGAACACTTGGAATTAAAATGGCATTGTTTTGGCAGGAGCTCAATGTTACAACAACTCAAGTAAGAAACAACAAAGCACTCCCTTCCCCCTTGCTTGTATATATGTCTTGCAGGAATTGAAGGTTTTGTCTTGTAGGTGGTTGGAAGGGCAAATGATGTTTTCCCATACCTTTTGGGTTCTTCTTATCCAATTATCTGTGCTTTTCTGCAATATGATGGAATGCAGTGAGGCAAAACATGACTAACCATCACTTTTATATATCTTCAATTTTTAATTCAATGTTTTTTTTATTTGTATATTTTTTGTTTTTTGTTTTTGTTTTTTTTTGGGGGTTTTGATTGACTGCATGGAAGACTCCCATTGCTGAACCACCAAATTTAAAAATACAAAAGAACATGTGGGTAGGACTTGGAATTTTGACAGCTTTGACATCCTAAATTCCCAATTGCATATCTCATCTTTATCCTTGTTCAGCCTTTTTAAAAAGAAAACAAAGTTTTTATTTCAATTGGGAACTGACTGGGAATAGTTTTAGCAATTTAAAAATGCCAAGAATGACACAGAATTGTGCTAGACATAAAGTCCAATGACAGCTTCACAGCAGACAGACTTGAAGTGTGCAAAATTACATTAATAAATAGTGTTTAAAATATTTGTTTAAAATGGGATCCTTCCGAATGAGATAAAGAGCACATATTAAACAAGATGGGGCATGTTCCATTGGGTCAGGGAGATCTCAGGCAGGATCTCCTGGGCTTAGAAAAAGAGTCATGAAAATGCATATGAAATATTCCAAGTTTCCAACATCAAGTTTGGCCTTTCCTCCCTCTTTTCTGTGCTCTCATCAGACTGCCCATCACTCATTACACTTTTGCATCATCCTGTCCCAATTTTCATATGCATTTTTAAGCCTTAATTTTTTTCTTTTTTGGAGAAGAAGAATATAATTCAGCATGGATGGAGCCTTGTCTGGACTCTAGGGACATGAAGCCAGGAAGGTCTTGTCTTTATTATTAATGCCTAAGCCTTTTCCAAGATTTGGTTTTACTTATTATGGATAGGTAGGAAGCTTTCCAAGATGTAGATTTGAGCAAATCCCACCTAATCCAATCTGATGATGATTAGTATTAGCTTGTTCTTTTGATCTTGTATTTTGTAGACTGGCCGACAGTTAGGTGGATGCTTCATTTTGTCCTACTATTTGATTTAGCCAGGTTAAATAATTAAGGAAACACATCTATCTACTTTGTTGGACTGCTAAAGTACATGAAATTAGGTGGAGAATAATGGCAGTTGACAAATTTTTTTTGTTATCTTTGATGGAGAGATTGTTGATGTTTAAGGCCTGTTTATTCATTCCATAGTTTTTTACTAGCTGAGTTGATTTTCACTGCAATGGCATGATTAAAAGAGCATGGAGCTCCATGGAAAAAAATAGTGCCAGTTTGGTCACACATAGGCTGCCTAAAGAAAAGGCTTAGCCTTTTTCTTTTTGGTGAAAAGAGGGATAAGCAAGAGAGGCCAGCTCATTTGCACCACCTGCTAGTTGACAAAAAATTTAATTTAATTTTGGAAGCATGAAAATTTATTTCTAACTTCTTCTCTCTTAGGTTGTTTCCCACTGCATTGACAGGTAAAGGGGAAAAAAAGAAAAAGAAAAGAAAAAGGAACATGCAAGATCCCTTTTGAGATCCAATTCCTTCTACTTTTTGCAGCCTTTCCCCACCATCTCTACTTGAGAAACTAATACAGCAGCTGCTGTAGTGGTAGAAACAAGAAGAGACCAGCAACTGATGATGAAGATATCCCTTTCCTTCATCTCATGCCAATCCCCTACCCTTGAAACCATCTGCATGTTAAGAAACAGGCTCCTTTAGTCTAAAGAACATAAGGAAACACTGCATTGTATTTGTAAAACTAAACTGGAAAAAAAAAAAAGGCACTCAACTGGTTGTTCTGAAGGTTATTTCCAGATAGAGTAGATTGTAGGAAACCAAAGTGGTCTTGGTATGCAGATCTCCCCTGCAAGAAGAACCTAGAAGTTAGTTTACCCAAAATATACCAAAAACCAAAACAAAAACAAAACTAGAAAACCAAGTACCTGAAAATGAGTAGATGAGAAGCCTTGTGAATAATCCAGGACACTACTACTACCGCCAGAAGCTTGATTATTGGACACAATGAAGTTATTCTGCAAAATTTGTCAAGCACCCATCAAATATAATTCAATCCCATTAACAATGGATCAGAGCATGTTGATCAAATTAGTCACATTAATGAAGTTAAACTGTGATTAATTAATTATTAATTACCTTGGGGTAGTTGAAGACAGGGGAGCTGGCAGTGTCATCTAGAAAAGATGGTTGTTGTTGTTGTTGTTGATCACCACATGAGCGCCTACCTTTTTCTTTGATTCTCTGCTTTTTTCCTCTAAACTTCAAAGGTCCAAGATCCTTGGATGGAGGATAAAAACAACCATTAATATTATTATTAGTATTATCATCTAAGTAAACTTCATCTTCATTGAAATGTGGAGGCCCAGAAGATGCATCAGAAACCATTGACTGGTCCTCTTCTTCTTCATCCTCCTCATCACCATCAGCTTGTTTACTTCTTTTATCCTTGTACTCCTCACAGAAACCACTATCTCTGTGTGAAGCACTTGGATTATGAGAAAGAAAATTAGACTGTTCCAAGTATAGAGTCCAACCAGACTCACAACCACTACTGCATTCTGAGGCCAACACATTCATCTTTTCCTCTTCTTTTTTTTTTCACAAAGAATACCCTCTGATGGATTTTCCTTTTAATAACACAAAGAGAGGTGAACAACTAAACATATATATATATAGATGAATATCAACAACTCCCTCTCTTCTCTCTCTCTCTCTCTCTCTCTCTCTCTCTCTCTCTCTAAGTAACTAAGTAGATAAAGATGAATATCTCAATGGAGGACTAATGGAATGTGTCTCTCTATATTTGGACTTCACATACCAAGTTATGTAAAGATATAGGAGTTTTTGGAGTGCGGTAAGAAATAAAAAGGTTTATAAAAAAGAAAGTGAAATCTTAGACTTGTTTTGTCCTGACTCTCCTCTTCCCATTCAGCTCTGTATGTGAATGAATCAAAAATGCCAGTTGGGAGGGTTATAGTGGGTGCATGTAAGAGAGAGAGAGAAATATCAAAAATAAGGCACACAATATCCCTTCACATGCTAAGACAGCTAGGCACTGTGTACCCTCTTAACCAAAACGGGGTACACGTCCAATTCCCCTTCCTCAGTATATGGACACCTATATCCCTTCATATCAGTACCATTCATGCCCCTCTGGCTCTCTCTCTCTCTCTCTCTCTGTGATGTGTTTGCCCTTCTTTTTTTGTTGAGCACATAGCTTGATTGGATCAGCATGGGTGGTTTTAGTATGAGATTTTTCTTGAGCTATCTGTGGTCCTCCTGCTAGAGATGTTTTAGTTAGTAGATGTAAAACAATAGTATATGCTGCATGTTATGTTATTGGACTTAATTGCACATAGTCTTCAAGATACTTTTATCATCCTTTCTGATATTAGTTAACTTATGTGTAGTGTTTACTGTTCAGCCAAGTGGACTTGGGAATCTCCTGCCTTTCGCACTTGAAAAAGGAACTTGGAAGCTAACTAGTTTGTAGTTTTTGTAATGGAAAATACCTTGGGAACCAAATTTTAATTTCAACTCTAACTGATTGACTACATATAAAAGAGTTAGGAAGAGTATTATGAATACAATACTACCATATTTATCAACATCTTTCCAGATATCATCAAATAATTTGATATGAGACAATTCATTACATGTCAATTATAAATTGATATAACATACGAATCAACAGGTCATAGTTATTCACGTTACGCATTTGCATAAACTCTATAGTATCATATAGTAATGAACAAGAAGTTGTGTATTATTTGTATGTAATTGTCTAGGTCTCTCAAGAATCAAGTGAGAATTATTAAAAGGGTTTTAACACAAAAAGGTTAGGCATGACTGCATGAGTGGAGACTGTAGAAATTTCTTGGGGCAAAGTGCAGTTGACTGGACTGGGTGTTTATGAATCCACATGCAATCACATTCAAACCTCTCTCTCTTTCTCTCTCTCTCTCTCTCCTTTTCAAGAAAGAATAGTGCAGTGCAGGGATTTACTCTTTACCTCTGAGGACTCACACACGCATGTGGGCACGTGTGCATATGCATATGCAGAATTCCCCACATATTTACACACATGTCTGCACGTGCACACGCACTTCAACCTAAATTGCTCTTTCAAAGCTCCATTTTAAATATTGTCACTTGTGAATTCTGATATATATTCTTAATTTTGGTCCTCCTTTCAAAGTTCCAATGTTAGCTTCCTTCCTATCTTCCTTTTGATTTATCTTCTTTTTTATTTTCTTCTTCTCCTCCTATTTTTATGTATAAATCACTGTGAACCACAATGTGCCCTAATATAGGCATCTTATTATATTTGAATAGATCACCATCCTAATTCTAAATTAAGGAAAGCAAAGTATATTACGCATGTGGTGGTCAAAATAACAGGTGTTAAACTTATCCATAGCCACATAAAGTATAATCAACAAGTTTAACCATAATAATTGGTGCATGGTCTATGAGTACTCAAGTCAATAGTGCCATGTAAGATGTACTCAAGTCAATATGCATAAACATATATTATGGTCGGCCGTCTATATGCATACATAGGTAAAATTCGGATGTTAATGAATACAGAACTCACAATACATCAACAGTTAGATTTTGCCAACACGCACTAAACAGCTAATTCTGGCAACTTATGGTAGCATTGAAAATGAAGGTAAAAAATTCAAAAACCCATGTGCCTTCCTCTTGGATCACTCATTATTAATAGCCCATCCAAATGATATTCATTAGGGACCTCCAAGTGTTACTTTCAAACCCATCCAAATTGGGATACAGATGTTGTGTCTAGTAGTGTGTACCACCATCCAAGATTAAATTGTGAGCTCTCTCCAACTGGCCAAATCTCTATCTCTCTCTCTTTCTCTCTCTCTCAATTTGATTGAACCATGAATAGGTAACCCATGTCCCATCCAGCTCATATGGACCAAGCTTTGACAAATGCTGATTGAGGGGTTTAACAAACATTGGGTCCCGGACTGTTTTGACCTCATCTACCTCAATGAATTGGTCAACTTAATTAGATGAGCAGTTAACCTACTTAATTAGTTCATAATAACTACACACTTATCCTCAAAATGTAATGCTTGCCATAGGCCTCGGGGAATCACTAATTAATATGATAATCTCAGAAAACCAAAATCTTGAAATTAGCTATTATGATATAGTAATTTTTCACTAAACGTAACTTTAATCTCTGTCACAACTATAATTTATGAAACTTGTTGAATGTCTAATTCATAATTGTAACACTGTTCAAAGTTTGAATATCCAATACAATTATTTGTATCATATTTACCACTGAGCAAAGAAGCAATACTACAAGCAACAAATCAAATTTTAAAAAAAATTCTCTAATCACATATATCATTCATCCTTAACTTCTTATTGTAATACTTAAATTTCTAATGAATATGGTATTATCATGTCATTTTCTATATCATTTGGTAGCAGTAATCAATTTTCAGATTTAAATCTTTAGACGCATATTTATATTGTCAGACTGTAAATATGATAGTTAGTAAAATATGGAACAAGAAAAGTACGAAGAAAATACATACGTGTTTTATTTAGCAAAATTTTGGCCAGATACAACTAAAAAGTTTGGCCACTATATGATATTTTAATATAATTTATTTAATTTTTTAATATATATTATTTTTATTCAATAATATGTGAAAAATATATGTATAATACGTGAATTTTGTATGTATTATTGAATTTTTAAAAAATATGTGTATTAAATATGAAAATATGTATGTACATATATTATACATTTAATTTTTTTAAAAATATATATTTTACTTATTGTTTAAGTCGTACACGAAAAATGAAAATATTATTAAAACATAGATTCGTACGTGTATATTATGAACATTACATTATTTAAAGGAAGCGATACACGTGGGCGATTAATAGACCCCAGCTGGTAAGCTCAGGTGGGTCCAAGACCAAAAGTGGGACCCTAACCACAATCACGATTTATCGCATAGCAAGAGTACATCGTACGGAGGGGTGTACGAGGGCCAGCTGCACCGACCACTCGCCATGCCCAGTATCTACACGAGGATTTCGACAGGGCGGAGGGAATGGTGTGGTTGGACGCCACGTGGATCCTTGCCCAATTATTTCGCCGGGAACCATGCGCTTGCGGACCAAGATTGAGATAAGGTCATCACTGTTTCTCCTCCACGCACATTCTGAGCGCGTGAGGTGGTGTGAGATTTTACCCATATTCTTGGGGCTTTGCTTAGCAAAGTGGACAGTGGTAGGATATGATGAATAGATGATCATAGGATTCTCTTTCCTCTCTCATATAATTTTCAGCTCCAGGTGGCTACCACTAGCGTGGTCCTAACCCTAACCCTAAGTGAAAACCTCCAAATTTCAATGGATATTCAGTACCATCCTTGAAGATTCTCATAATGTCCAATCTTTTGGAATCTTGTAACACATTGCAATCAAAACTTTACCCAAATTAAGCCTTAATTGCTTGCATATATACCTCAATTGTATTTCCAAATTAAGTATGATAGTGTTAGATGTTGATTCGTAAGTGGATGTGACAACATGTTAGATGTTCATTCGTTTCGTAAGCGGCTATAACCTGTTTGATGACTTGCTTGCTCGACAATGATTATAATAAACATGCGATGCATTCTGAAATCAAATTTACATATAAACGACTCATAATAACTCCCGCTTACTCCTTAAATTGGAAGATGATGTTGTTATGACAAGTATCAAGTGAGACTACTAGAAGTTAAATCCTTGCTATCTTTTACTGTACCATGTCTTTGTTCTTATCATCAGTTTCCTGGACAACCGAGTGAAATTAACTTTATCCAAACCATCAAGGCACAATTCCCTCTTGTTGTACTGTTCCACACCAATTAAGAACAGTAGTCGTGCACCTTTCACTTATTCAATCATGTGGAGGATAGAGATTTCAAAATTTAATTACTGAATATTTCTATTTTGGTGAAGATGATAGTGATAAACATAAATATGTGGCACCAAGAAACTTGTCCTCCTGCTTACAAAAGTGGGTGTTTGGTCACTCCCATGTGGGAAGTCTGCATCAGGAACAGCCATAATAAATATGGACAATCAAGAACTTGTCCTCATCACATGACAAAAATGGAGTATCAGTTTGTTCTTTCAAGAAAAGAAAAAAACCCTTACAAAATTAATTCTCAATCAAATCTTTTGGAAAGAGTGAGGCGTTTTGTGGTCCACAAAAAAATCTGAGGCGTTTGAAATTTTTTGCAAGTCCAGTCCACCTGCAAAGCAGTACAAATTCGTAAAGGCTCTGGGCCTAGCCAACTAAAATTTCATTTTCATATGGCCCATGCACTTAAAGAATCCCAACTAGCACTAAACATGTGGAAGGGAGGTGTCCAAACTTTCACTATTTGCTTAGCCATTCCTACAAATATTGAGCACATTTTGCATGCAACTGAAAAAGCCAATGGGAGAATAGAAAGTGCTATAGTTTAGCTAGAGAGAAACCTATATGGAGAGCAGTGACAATTTCTTCCATGAAGCTAGCTACCTAGACCAAGAAGGTCAATTTAGAACCTCAAGGGTGCCCGTGGTTCAAGAAATCGCTCGTCGCGGGATTAAACACTTGCCTAAGAGGTTTGCTAGGGTGTATTCTCAACACAATCGTGATCCGGTTACCTCATTTTTAGCTGATGATGTTTCGGAGTTCCTACCATCAGTAAGTATGGCCAACTTACGGGCCCGGTTCAAACCCGAGGACCGAGCCCAAGAGCTGGCCAAGCTAGCAAGTGGGGCAAGAGCTTGGGGCATGTTCGTAATCAAGGACCACGGTGTACCTTGGTCTGTGTTGCAAGGTGTGAGGGATGTGGTTAAGGAGTTCTTTGGGCTGTCGTTTGAAGAGAAGAAAGCAAGTGTTGGGTCGTATGTGAGTGTAGACAACATGGGTTATGGCCGGAACTTTGTGAAGTCGGAAGATCAGCCGCTGGACTGGATTGATCGTGTGACTATGAAAGCAGCTCCTGCTGGAGCCACCCAAGGGCTCCACGTTTGGCCTCAAAGGCCTGCCAATTTCAGGTGCCCTACTTTCATCACATAAATATGTATGTGCAAATGCAAAGCATACATTTTGACGTTCCTATATTTTTCTTATATCCATCTTCTCAAGGTCCACCGTTTGATTTGATCATAATGAAATAATCTTGCATCTAGTCATTTCTCTTTGGATTCAGGCGTCGTTTTATTCCCTCGGTCTATGTTGGACTATTTCAAATAAATAGGCTAATTTCGTTTGATGAACTTATAATTTATAAATGTTGAACTGAACACATTCAAAAATTAGAAATTAGTATGCCCAACCAGACGGCCATAAAAAGTAGCCCAATTGAAATTTTTTTTTTGTGTGGATATTGAGCCCAACTTTGTATTTAGAACACATTCTTGATCAACTCACAGAGTGCCTCAGATCAACTCAATTTTGTCACATTGTTAAGCAGGCATGCTATAGAGCAATACGTTGCAGAAGCAAGATCCATCTTGAATGACTTATTGGATGCCCTAGCCGAAGCCTTGTTGCTAGAAAGACATGCATTCCTCCAAAACTTTGACCCCAACGAAAGTGAGATCAATGTAAGAGTCAACTACTACCCACCATGTCCTAGACCAGACCTTGCCCTTGGTCTAACTCCACATTCTGATGCCAGCGCCCTCACCCTCCTCATGCAATTCGACCCGGGGGCTGCCGGAGGCCTCCAAGTGTTGAAAGACATGAAATGGGTCAGTGTGACTTGGCCACCAGAGGCATTGCTGGTGAATGTGGGAGATTTGCTAGAGATCATGAGCAATGGGAGGTTGAAGAGCCCATGGCATAGGGTTGTGACCCAAATGGACATAGATCGGTTTTCAGTGGCTTTGTTCTATAATCCATCTCCCCAAACTGAGATTGAGCCCATCAGGGATTGTTCCTCGAGTGATGAGGAGTATAAGAAGGTGGTTGTGGGTGATTATTTGCAGCATCTTTATAAGATTAGTCCTACCATGGAGAAAGAAGCTATCAACTTTTCTAAAACTCCAAAACCCTAATGGGGACATGTGTGTAAGAAGTATATGCTTTATAAATGTTGTTGTTATTGTAATAAATTATATATATGGAACGGTTTTCCCAAAGACACCTAGGTTCCGATTTTGTTTTTTTATACAAGCGATAATCTACTCTAAATTAACCTAATTTACACGGACAGAAATTCGAACTTGAATGCAAAGGGATAAAATCACTACCCTGACGAACTAGCCTAACCCAAATATGCAATTTTATTTGTTATTTATGTAACTCACAGAAGTGAAAGAAGGCCAAGGCAAATGCAAAGAAACATATATCGCAACGGAAGAAAAGGACTAACCAACATAGAGTTGAAGGCGGAGGAGAAGGCTGAGCTGAAGGCACAAGAATCTTAGGGGCGTGCTTAAGAAACTAACATATTCGGTAAATATGAATTTCCATGATCATACATCTATCAAGATTAAGATTCATGCCGTCGGCTCAAACTCCTCCCCCGCTGCAATATCTTAGAGAGCCATTTTCTTGATCTTAGTCACAATATTTTTCTTTGCATTTGCTTTGGCCTGCTTTTTCCTCGGTGAAGCCAAGATTTTGTTTTTTTTATAATCTTTTTGCCTTTGTGCTCTGCAAAACTTTTCAGTTATAGACTCATCAATTTGAATTCTAAGATCATGCCGATCTCCATGTGTCATACTAGTGTTGTGTTCTAACAAGTTCTACAATAGCATGCCCATGTTACACATACTTCTGATATGAAGATCATTTATGTAAAAAATGTATGTAGCTTTTATTGCTTGAAACCCTTTTGACACATAGCGCAAAGGCCATTGGTTATTGATTGAATGTGTTATGAATATGAGCCGTGGGAGGAAGTGGCGGTCCTAAGGTTGTAAAGGCTCTAGGCGAACCATAAAAATGTGGCCCTCAATCTTCTATGTACATTCATTCGATTTATTTTTACTGTAATGATATTTTATGAACTCAAATTTAATATTGTTACATTTAAATAGACAAAAAAACAAAAAAAACAAACAATATGTAATCACATTAGGCCTCCAAACACTGGATTAGGATTCTAGATCCAATTCACCACCAAACAGGCCCATTGTACACAACAAGATAGGAATAAACAAAATTTACTCAAATTCTAGAACAATAATACATATTTACTTACCCATATAAACCAAAGAATTTTTCAAAACTGCATATCTTTACTAGGCATTTGTAAATTCAAGATTAATTTCCCAAAAAACAAAACATGAAATTCAAAACTAAAAGAATCATCAATCACCATACATGTTAAATAACTTCAACCTTTATTAAATCATTGAGAAAGTATAAAGAGAAAAGTGTTTGTTGTTAAGAAATTTCTTTTTCATATTTCAAAATTTGAAATTGGGCTCAATGTATTTTATTTCTTAATTTTATTCAACTTGTTTAATTGACATAGATTATGAATTTAATGAATAAGCTGGTCTTTTTCAAGGCATTCTATGTTGATGCCTAAATTTGGTTCAACAGCAGGATGACATCTCATGATTGACCTAGGAATCCTTCCATACCAACCTTGCATGATCAAGCATGTTGTCCTCCAGAATGAGTTCCTATTGCTTAGGGATTGCAATTTGAAAATAGAGATTGAGTGAGAACATGCAATCGAGCGAAGTGAGATGATGAGCACATAAACTATCACATTTATTATCCCTAAATATATTTGTTAGTAATTGATTTTCTTACAATTTTAGTTAATTAGGTTTGTTTTTCACTTTTGCACTTGCTTACATACCCATTACATAATTGATGATGATTTCATCTTAAGGTTGAAGAAGATCATTGGATGCTAGTAGGCAAATGGATGCAACAACCAATGAAACAAAAAGATGAAGAACTTGGAGAATGGAGTCATCAACACTATGAAATAAATAAAGGAAGCAAATTGGCAATTGGTTTGATGGCAAGTGGAAGACATATTCAATTCATGCATGGAGTGGATGAAGCAACAAACAAGATGGTGGCTTGAAGATGTGGAATCATGAACTATTAAAATTGTGAGTTAAGCAAATGAAATGAAGGATGATGAGAAGAGGTGCAACACTTAACCAAAAGAAAAGATTGAATAACAAAAGCAAGTAGAAGTGGAGCAACAATTGAAGATAATTTTTATTAGTTTGATCCAAACTTAAGTTTTAATGTGAATTTGTAGTTTTTGTTCAATGGAATTTGTAGTTTTCTTTTTAATTAATTGATGAATGTTTGATAATCTATTTCATGGGTTCAATCATGTTTTTCCCATTGTGTAGTAAAAACTTTCATGCTTTTAAAAGAGAAGAGAATTACTAAAGATTAATAGAATTTTGATGAAGATTATTTTTTGATAGTTTGTTGCCAATGGTACAAGTTATGCTTAGAATACTTCTAAAGGAAATTAAAAAGGGCTTTAATTATTTTGAACAACTACAAAGGAAAATATTTTGTGGATCAAATTATTAAGAGTTGCATGCTTATGTTAAAAGTGGAAACCCAATGCCTTAGTGTTTTAATCAATTAAATTTTCTCTAAATCAAATCTTGCATAAATCAACCTCTCAATCACACTTGTTCTTTTTCATCTCTGTTATTTTCTTTACACTGCTCTCTGTGGATACGACACTCGGACTTCCGAGCTACACTGCTATACGACACCTCCCTTAGGTTTTGCAAAGTGGTGCGAACATGAGATATTTATGTGGTTCACCTTAACTGGGTTACATCCACTGACATGGATTGTTGGGTATTTTCACTATTAAATAAAGGAAGAACAAAGTACAAAATGTTTACACTCATAGTTATTATGAACAAAATAAGCGATAGTATTAAGATATGTATGAAAAAGTGAGATTTATGTCGTAGAATTGTGTTGCCTTTCAGAAGATCTCTTGTGAGTTGAAGAGTCGCCTTTATATAATGACTAGAATATGACCCGGACCTTGTAGGAGGAATAGGCTTCTTTATTAGGCTTAGAGTTAAAGATAATCTTCGAAGTAATCTCCTTAATTATTAAGAAATACGGTTACAATCACCTGCTTTACTTAATATTCAAAGAATATTGTTGGGAATTCAGAACAAACAATATATAGTCCCATACCAATTTTTATGAAGCTCGGCTATTGGGTAATTTTATCCCACTAATAGTATTGATTCTATTCCATGCACTTACTCCTAGTTTCCTCCAATATCTCATTATTTTGCTCATCAAACTTGAAAGTTCAATCATACTATTTTTGTACACATTAAAGAGAATGAAGATAAAGGAATTGAGAAGTTTAAATTTAAATGAATGATCACAAAAATAAGTAAAATCATACTCATTTGAATTATAAAATCATGCAAATGCAAAGTTTATATTGCTATGACTTTGTAGTCACATAGGTAGTATGAGGATACTATTGTCAAAATTTTAAAATAAAAAATAGAAATTATAAGAAAAAACTCCATCCCTATTGTGAAAATATGTACGAAAAATAATTAGGCCCAGCTGGCCCAACTGTTTTGGTAGGTATTTTTAGTCAAATTAGTTGAATATGTTGAACCCTATCTCAGTCCGTGTGAGTCTCAGATTTAGGGATGGTGTTCTTTTTTCCTTTTTTAAGGGACGATGTTTTTAACGCACTAAAAAATGTCAAATAATAATGTTAGAGACAACAGATTTATCAAATGATTTGGTACATGACACGTTATCACTTTTAAATTGACGAAATTTCCAGTGATTAATTTCCAACTCAACTTCAAGATAGCATTTTGGATTGAAGTTGATCCTATATGTTTACAAATAAATCACTTTCTTATTTATTTTAAAAAATCACAAAGATATTAAGGTCAAATATCCCACCTAATTGAGAAAAAAAAAAAAAGAAGAGAGAAAGGAGAATAACAACTACCATTCCTTTTTTGGCTCCTTTTCCTTTTACAGTATGTTGTCTTAATCTTATGATGAATGTAGTAAAACCAATAATGCACCCTTTTCAGGCAATTTGAGTTCGGACCCAATACCCAATTTCAAACACATAATCTATAGTTGAAGATTTTGTCACAACACATTTTGGATTTGCTACTTTATTTTTAGTGTAACAATATATGGCTCGTCTAATCTCAATACCAATGTCAATTGTCAAACGCAACTAGAAAACTCAGACAAAAGGTGAAAATATCTTTTACGGTTGCACTTGTGACTTTCCACCTTGATGTGGAACTTTGACTATTCTAATTTGCTTAATTTTAGGTCTTCTTTTTGTTTTGTTTTCTTCCTGTTCTTTGAACATATATGACACGCATAATTGAAAGTGTTACAACTTTGTAATTGAAAAGTTCACGAGCATCCTAAATCTAATGGCCGTAAAATGGTGTGTGCTAGACAAGCCATAAAAGTTACAAGTTCTGAATTCGAATCTTCCTTCTTTACTAACGAAAAAGAAAAACCCAAAACAAGCCACAGATTTATGTGTACGGTGAAACAAGCCTGCAAATTTCTCGAAGAACACATTGATGAGGGGGTTCCTCAAGGGACAGAAGAAAGCTAGAGATGCCAATCACACAGGGGTGTGCAGAGCAAAACACTCGTTTGGTCTCTCTCTCATTTGATTTCTTATATAAAAGAAAGATAAGAAATCAGTAGAGAGCACAGGGGATGGTATCGGTGGGTGGATGGGTGGATTAATGGTTCTTGTGTACAACGTGAAGGTTGTTAATGCCCTTTTGTCTCTTGCTTTGGCCTCTTCCCATTTCTCTAAGGACGACTTTGGAAAGGTCCATTGTCCTACAATTGCAGGGTCATAATCTCTCTCTCTCTCTCTCTCTCTGGAGACTGGCCTTTATCTTAAGCTCCTTAACTGCCCTCTGTTTGTGGGCCTCTGTGGGGGGGCCCATTTCTTGTCCCAAGCCCAGATTTCACATGCACACAAGAACTCTTCTTGACCGCATTACATTACATAATACCAAGAATTCTATAGTGAGGGCCCTCAGGTGAGGTGAGGCATATCTCTTAATTGTTGGATTAAATTAATTAGTTGTTAAATTAAATAATGATTAGTAAATAGAACCTCACTTAAGAGCCATTTATAATACTCTCACTATAAAATGACTCACATGTATATAATTCATTTAAATGTGGTTAGGGACAGACCGAACCCCGAGCGGGTATTAATCTCACCCTTCAAGTGTAAGGACACCTCGTGGCATTTACAAATAATAATAATAATAATAAACAAAATTGGGTCCCATCTTTACCTTTCCATACAGCCTGGAAATGGATCCCACATTGCCTAATTTTTAATCTCTAATTTTATTGGAAATCATGAGACACAAATTTTTCTTGTCCCATTTGTTTATAGGTCATTTTCCCACCACATCAAGGCGAAAATCACAATAATTCAAAGGTTTTGCGCAAGGGCTGTAATCAAGGAAACACTCACTTGAAAATGGACGAGCTAAAATATATTTTATTTTTATTGATATTTTGATTATATTATCATGTGAGAGAGGAAAAAAATCTCTTCACTGCATATCATCTATTTTCATTTATCATGTGCTTAATGCATTAATGATTGAATGCGAGAGTCATCGTATGAAATGACAATATGAAAGATTTTCTTTATGGAACCAAATTTCTTATGACCGACAAAAAAATGGAACCAAATTTCTATCATCTTTCTTCGTATTTAAAGAGTTATCTCAAACAATAATCTCGTAATTCACACGAAAAAAGTAGAATTTTTCACATGAAGAGTCGGTTACATGAGAATATTGCGTTGTAGAATTTTTCTGAAAGTAAATGCCCTTGAACTAAAATTTGAAGGAACTGACAATCAAATCAAGCCATAACTTCCTCTCTAAACCTAAATTTAACCTCAAACCACATCAGAGAAAGCTCAGGAATCCGATCGTTGAAGCCAAGTGCACAACCATTAGTAACTCTCAAAAAAACAATAATGAGTGCCAACTTTTCCCCACAAAGACAGACAGAAATCCCTCTTCAATCAAGACCACCTTCCATTCCATGAATGATCCAACCTTGTAAGCTGTTTTTCAATTGTGGCCTCAATCGAGATACGAAGTTCATCGCATTCAATACTAGAAAAACTTTATGGACCCAAAAATATGATGCATTTATTTACCCAAAGAAAAATGAATATATAATGCAAGTGCACATACCAAAAATAAAAACCCCAAAAAGAGAAGAATAAAAAAAGAGCATGATTTGATACACAAAATAAATATAGCTTTGAAGTGACCCCTTGTGGTCTCCAGTCATCAAATCAAATCTTTGCCTCTCACTAGTCACATATAATGATATGGTCGTACCAGTTACTCTTCCCTCCTTACACGTGGACGGCTCCGATTCACCTCACCCCTCTGTATCCCATATCCCCAACTCCACTCAGATTCTTTCCCTCCAATTCCTCTCCTCCCCACATTACGTGTCAAGCACCTGTCACCCCCCACGTCATTCCCGCCAAACCTCCCTCACGACGTCACTCTCAAAAATCCTTTTCCTTTCCTAACCCAGCACAATTATGATTCTACCCTCCATTTTATTAATAATTTTCAATTACATTAATTAAACCCTCACCCGCCACGTGGCATAACCGTCACGTATTTCGTAGAAGATCCATAATTTACATGCACGACATGATTTAAAACATCATTACCCTAAATTAGACCCGTTAATCTAATTTACGAAAATAAAGCCCATCGTCCTCAAAATATATAAAAATTATATTAAATATAATCTCTAATCCCAACCGTCCATCTTATCATGATGAGAGTTGACAAAAAAAAATATAAGGACAAAAAATTAGAGACAGATTTAATTTAATTTAAATAGGTGGGTCTTTAATTTCTCTGTCTCTGTTTTATCTACGGCGGCTGTACATCAGCGGCAGAGGAGGGTCGGAGCCGCTTTGCTGGCGGCTCGGCTTGAACGGTGGAGCCGGGATTTTCTGACCTAGTGTCGCAACTTCCACAGGCAGCCGCGTCGAGCACACCGACTGGGCTGGCTGGGGATGAAGACGCCGTTCGAAAGACGGGCTCTTTATGGCGGGACGAGGGACACGTGTCGATCAGATACTCCTCCATGAGTTGGTGACAGCTTCTCGCCCTCTCCTGTCCCCAATAAAAAAGCAAAACAAAACAAAAAAACAAATTTTTATTACCGCGCGGATTTGTCAGTCTTTTTTCTCAACACAGCTTTCTATGCCTTCTAAACTCTTCGAATTCCTCAATTAAAACAAAAATTAATTATTTAAAAAACAGCCCCGGGAAAAGTCAAAGCTTTGCTAAGAAGACCCCGCGGTGGATTTATATACTTTGTTTACTCTTTCGTGGAACAACGACGCCGCTTCACGGTCTTCCGCCGCCGCAAAATCCACGCTTTTTTTGGCGGCGCAGAGCACCGCCGCCGCGGCAATCGTGGAAGGCGAAAAACCCAAGAAATCAATCACTGAAACACAATTATAAAAAAAAAAACGAAATTTAAACACCAAAAATCCAAAAACAAATACAAAATAAGAACTGGGTTATATTTATTTCTATGTATTACCACGTATGGTGCTGAGAATTAGATCGGAGGAAGCTGAGAAGAGAGAGGAGGAGGAAGAAGAAGAGGGGAGGTTGGCGATGAAGTGGTGGAGGAAATCGAAGGGGGTAATGGATCGGAGCCTCCAGTTGAGAATGGTCATGACCCGTAGCTCCATTCTCTGAACCGTTCTGGGCTCGAACACGAACTTGGGCTCGAAGATTTGGAGGTCCAAAATGAAGGGCACATTGGGCTCCTCCATCTTCGCCGCTAAAGACAGGCAGGCCACAGACAGCAGCTGAAACGGCCAGTACCCATTGTGCTGCTGCTGCGATAAATAAATAAATAAGCAAGCAAAAAGTCAGACACGTCGGCACATTTTCCCGGAAAATGCGACGTTTTATCGGAAAAGGGAGGAGAGTGATTTACCGGGAGAGAATGGGAGGAGAGGAAGCGGTCGAAGTAGTTGATGGAGAGGAAGGCGGTGAGGGGAGAGAAGCGATAGTGGGCGTGGACTTTTAAGATCCAGTTGATTGAATCCTGGCGAGCGGTGACGTCGATCGAACGGTCGCGGAGGCAGGAGATGTAGTTTGGGGAGGGGATGTGATTGGGCTCGGAGTCAATCAGACGGGTAAGGATGGTGGCGGTGTCGTCGGTTTCATCGGACGGTGGGGAGTGATGGGATGAGACGACAAAGTTGGAGGTGTCGTAAGAGGAGGAGGAGGAGGAGGAGGAGGAGGAGGAAGAGGAAGAGGAAGACATTGGGTGAGAGGAGATGTGGGTTTGGTCATGGCTGGGTTGCATAAGGAGGCATTGTGTTCTTGTTGGTTTCGCTTGCTGTCTCTCAGAGTGAGACTGTTGTGTGGTGGTGGTGTGTGTTGGCTCTTTTCTTTTCTTTATTTTGTTGCACTTTTTGTGTGTTTTCTTCTGTTTGTTTGTTTGTTTGTGTGTGTTGGTTGCTTGGTTGAAGAGAGAGAGAGACAGAGACAGAGAGATGATGCTGTATCACTGTATCACTGTATCACTGTATCAGAGATGGTGTGAAGGGAGGACAAGACGTAGTAGAGAATGAATGAAAGGTTTGCACTTGCTGCTATGCGTTTTGAATGAAAATGTTTGGTATCTTCTATTTCATTGCGGTATCTTCTATCTCATCTTGCATTTGCGGTATGATTATACAACATTGTAGAGAAAAACATATGTTCTATATGTTTACCTCTAGTATAGGATAATCATTTCAGTAGATTGCGAAAACAAAGATAAGGCCGCTAGCATTCCCCATTTCATTTGGTTAAAACGTGTTTCCAACAAAACAAATGCTGATGAAAACAATTCATAAACAGCACTCACCAGTAGACCCTATGTTCTAAGTGTGCGTAAAATTCAATCCAAACCTATTAAACCAACCAATCCAATCCAATTCAATTCAATCCAAAATTATTGCGTGCTAATTTCGAAACCCAACTTACATGAACTGAATGCTGATTATAGGGTGTGAAAACCTATTAAACCCGAAGTAATTCAACTGAATTTTTCGCAACTTATCATGATTCTACTTGGTTCTAAGCTAAATTATAATAACCGATGAATTCAATTGAGATTTTAATGAATTTTAATATGTGCAAAATTAAAATATAGAAAAACGTTAAAATGGATTTGATTTGACATACAGATAGATTTATTTCTCTCTCGTTATTTTTTCATTCAATGGAAAGAACTTTCCACGGGACAGCTGCAAGGTTCGGTACAATAGGTGGCATCCTCCTGGAGGAAATTTTGTTTTTTAGTTCCTTATTATGTCTTTGAACAAAGTTAAATTATTGGGTGCAAAATAGGATTTAGCAGCGCAACGTACCACCATTTGAACACTAGTCGGAAACCACCACCCGTGATGTTCGTCGAGTAGAGAGTAGCCCAATAGGCCCACTCCTAGTCAAAATCATGTCAATAAAAACCATGCTAAGAAATGTCAACCAGAAGAATTTTTTTATTTTTTTATTTTTCAAGCCTCAATTGACGCCACATTGAAAGCAGATTGGGCATGATGGCCACTACATTCTGAATTTTATGTCGCATACATTTAATTTTTCCCAAAAAAAAATTGCATACATCTATTACCCCCACGGGTAGTTGAGTGGTAAAATAACTAGCATATGACGAGCTGTAAACTTTCACGGTTTCGGTCTAAACCTTCGTGTGTCTATTTTACACGGTGATTATACATATTCAAAACTTATCTTGTGCAATTAGAGAGAGGGTCGCGAAGATTTTCGTAGTTAATCAAATAAAATGTGGCATACATTATAAGACATCTCTTTCTTGTACATTGGGATGAGATTGGAACCATGACTTATCTTAGTCTTAACCTTTCTCTTCACCCCTAGCTTTACATTATAAGACATTTCATGTGTACAGAAATAGATCAAGCTGTAGCATTGCCTGTTTTAAGCAAAATTTTAAAACTAAAAACATCATGGTCACTCCAAAAGTTGAAACGTGTTCTAGGGTTTTAGCTCAATTGGTAAGAGGAGGGGGGTAGGTGGAGGAGACAAACCAAAAGTTGGGGCAAGGTAAGTTAGATATTTAATTCTTCAACAATGGCTCAAAAATATCAGAGGTGCACCGTCGTTATTTAAAATGACAGCTTATATGTTTTTTGTTCCCCCGAGTCTGCATCAGCTTAATGTAACTTGAAAATGATGGTCGAATGGTCATATTATGCATATGGATATCTTGTGGTATCAAAATGCCAAAATGATAGGATGGGGTGGAGATGGGTTGTTTTATAAAAATTAAATAATAAAAAATTCATTCTTCTTGTAGCCAATCTTGAATATGACCTATGACACATTTTTTGTGTGCACTTTAATTGTAATGATGTGGGCTAGTAGTTGTTAATGCGGCTTTTATCCCGCTCTAGTTTTGCTTTTTAGCGTGTTAGTCATGTTGCTCTCGTGAGCTTGATTCTTTGGATGTCATGTTGATATCATAGTTTATATTGTTCAAGATCATCTAATGAAGTTGTTCTTTGATAAAATAAAATAAAAACTACCATTGACCTAAAAAATTATGAGTTCTCTGTTTATATGAAAATTTGAAAGATTTACCCCTCTTCTTACTCATCTCATACTATACTAGTTGTGTTAAGGCCCGAACCTAGTTCTGGTGCTAGTTACATACATGATCATTTGGTTTAGTGACACCGATTTTTTACTTTATGCAAGGATATTTTTAATTCAAATATTATAAATGAGACGATAGTTGAATGAAAAAAAAACAAGTTGAGTTGAAGTTTTCATTTACGTGATTTACTCACATTCACAAGCATTGTCACTTCCAATGTAAGCAATGTGCACTGTGAATGATATGGAAGATGTCCAAGTTGGACTGTGCTTCATTTGACAGCAACACAATAGAGCAGAGTGCAGACAAAAAAAAAACAAGGAAGTGACACAACAGAGGCCTTGTGACTTTGGATCCCACTTAACCCCAGCAGTGTGGAATTTGACTTTTTTTTTTTTTTTGGTTAGGTTGAAATAGAATTTGAAATCATTTATTTACTGGTATGTAATTTTTGCTGGTTCTTTTTAGATACCAAAGTACTACAGCCAGCTAGCTTTGGGTTTGGATTTTGTTCTCAATTGGTTACCTGGATTCTACTTTGATTCCTAGGTACAGTTCTTTGTTTTAAGTCCATTCCCAAACCCAACTTTTGATGTGGCTCCAGTAATGCCAATGCAGAAATACAATTCTGAACCCCACAACCAATACTTTCTGCCTGCTTATTTAGGTAACCTTATCCTAATTCCCTAGGGGTTTATATGTTAATCTACTTATCTATTTATAATCAATATTCATATTGTATTGTGTACCTTAAACCCTAAGGAATTAGGATAAGGTAACCCCATATAAGCAAATCCATTTCCATTAAGATATAAGATAAACATTTACACCAGAACAAGGCAAAGACATCAGATTGACAGATCCTTTAATACCACAGAGAATAAAGCCAAACCCCAAAAGTGAACTAGTCTTTTGTTTGTGACAGAATGCCAGCAACAATTCCAATATAAAGTTGTTCTCTTCACAACATATCAAATTCTTGAAAAATCAGTAATTAGAGGGTTTCCAAGCTCCATTACAAATGTAATACCAAGTTTTCAGCTATAAGAACATAATTACAAGCTCAGTGTGTATTCAATTACCAAGATGGTTTCCCATTCCAAATTGCTCCTATACATATCCCTTTTTTTTTCCCTTCTGTCAACTTGACAACAAAACACAAGACGCTCTTCCTTAGTTTCCTCTATTTGAGCTGTTCATTAATGAAAAGTATTGGATGGAGTGAAAGGATGCTTAGCATCAAACTGAAGGGAAATGCCTATTAAGGTTGTATGGCAATGAGTAGAACTCTTCACTCCTAGTATCTGAGCCAAAATTCCTGAACTTTTCCCACCAGTGCCTGCCACTATCTCTCCGAGTTGAGCCGTGTCGGCGACTGACAGTTGAGTCCAAGAAGAAAGCAATTATAATTGCCACTGTTGCTGGGGATGAAAAAATTACTTGCACTATATTGTTGAACTGCAAGAGTAAATAAATAGCATTCGGGTGTTAGCACAGAGTTTTCTGTAAGACAACAGTGAATCTTTGAAGATAAATTTCAATTCAACTACTCACCCAAGTAGAACCAGTGTGAACAGGACCATGACCAGAAGTTGCGAGGTATTCGTTAAAGTATTGGGGCACAGAAAGACCCATGAAGAGAGCAAAGCCAACAATGAACTTTGACCTATAGCTGTTTAGGTTGCAGAACTGGAGCAAACCAAGACCAGCAGAAGCTGCACACCAAACAGTACAAATCATCAAAATTTCAAATCTACAGGTTATATGTGACCAAGCATAGACAATAAACTGAGAATTATTCATAGTATGTTCACATAAACTTTTTTAAAAAAGTCAATAATACATATTCATAGTTATGATATAGGAATGAAATGCGTACCAACATAGGCGTAGAGGACACAATACAAAGCCGCCACAATAGGTAATGGTATAGAAGCAAGAACAGCCCCAAATTTTCCTGTGAATGACATAATTAATGACACCTTAGGCCACATAATTTAAACAAAGTCAATAAGATGCTAAGCTCCTGCTTGCACTCACTTAGTTTATATCCTTATTGAGAAATTTAGTATCCAAATTAGATAAACAGTTAGCCCAGCAAAAATATAGAATATTCAAGATTTAGATTGCTAAACGGAACACCGAACCTAATACAGAGAAGAAGAGCATAAAGCCTGCCGATATTTGAATCACTCTCCGACTTCCAATATGCGTTAATCCCAAAAGACCTGCATTTTCACTAGAAAAACAGGGTAAGATCATTAGATCGCATGTTTACACAATATGGCAAATATAGTTTCTTTCTTCTTTTTCTCTCTCAGTTAACAATTATTTCATCTTCAGATATATTTTCACTAGAAAATGCAGTGAGCTAAAAGCCTACAACTGGGGCACCCACGCACTCAATGCACAAAACTATGGGCCC
The DNA here is from genome assembly GCF_002207925.1 of Prunus avium. Next base: position 265,713 of record NW_018922038.1, on the reverse strand, counting down.
TTGTAATGTGGATCGAGAACTGTGACTAATGTACTGTTCTACAGGATTATATCCAGACAATCTTATCCAACAATCGCATAAAGCAATCTCCAGATTTCGTATAAATCAACATCTTTGCACTTTGTTCATCCTTTTTATATGCCCAGTGATAAAAAAAAATTGGTAAAGGTAATGTGACATTCTAGCAATATTTGAGCCAGAGAAGCATTTGTCCTTATCCCAGAATTCCACAACAAAGGATGTCATAACTTCATAAGTTAAATATTTACACTGATGCTGTGGAGCCAGTTAATGTGCCAAATATGCCATCCAGAAAAGTGTTTATGCCCTGAAATTTTTACAAGACCAAATAAGTGTCGCAGAACTAACAATTACAAAGTGTCTACAATCTTACTATAAAGTTGTGATTAACATGACAATTCATAGGACCACTTCCTACCAGCCAGCCAATACCTCTGCCGAGAACAGAAGGTGGTAGAGGGGTGGCACTCCCATATCTTGATGCCGCAATAAACGTACCGGTTGACTGCCCCAAATGAAAGGGAGAAGGGATATGTCAGGGCAAATGAAAGTACTGTGTATTCATTTTGCAAACCTTTCATAGAGAATCATATTTCAAATAAAAAGATAGCATTAGCATAAGATGAGAAAATTACAAAATGCATCCTTACAAATCACAAGTACATTTAATTTATATTTTATTCTTTGTTACAATGTCAAGAAAACCATATGTGAAGGCATACCAACAAAAGTTTCCTAAAGACATCTTAACAAAGATGTCTGGTCTACTTTATGTATATATACTATGTAAAATGAACATCTGTATGCATAATTGTAATCTTGATGTATCAAAATTAGAATAGGAAGTTCAATAAAGAAAACAAGAATGAACTTCATAAGTGTTTACCTCAACAATGGCAACAAAAGCTGCAGCCATCATTGAAAAAGCATCCCCAGCATTAAAATCAGGACGCCCCCATTGAAATGGATAGGGAACCCTTATCCTACATATGGTGAAAAAAAGAAACATTATTCAATGTCATACTATTGTTCATCTCTCTAAATTAAGAAAAATATTTATATAACTGTGTTACAATGATACAAGAGTTTTGACAATGCAGGACTAAACTTCTGGAACATGAAACTAAATAGGAGTGGGGGGAATTGTTTATGGAGCCTGAGTAAATGACCTATGATAATCAGACTTCAGTTTTTGCTTTTATTCCCAAACAGAAAAAGTAATAAGATCCTACGATTACTCAAAACAGGACTTTAAGTTAGAACTTTAAGCTTACCAACGAGCAGAGCTAACAAGCCCAGAACGATCAGTGCGGCAACTTCTTTGAGTTATAGGAGATCTTTTATCGTATGCACCAGCTGCAGTCAAAATTTCTGCATATACCCATACAATTGCAACAGAAAATAGTACTGCAAATCGGTGAAATATAGGCAGTTTTAACTTCATCGTGTACTGCAGTAACAAAGGTTAAATATTAGAAGAGAATTAATCAGAGTAGATATGCAGGATTTACATTCTATAAAACAATATAACTTGAGAAATTGATAATTAAATTGAAGATGACTGCAAGAAAATGATAGTTGAGGATTCTGCCTACCTGCGACAGAAAAACCAGTATAATCAATGCTGGTAGTCCAACTTCAACACAGTTTGCCAGCTGCAACCATCAAGCAGGAAGAAAGGATGTGATGATCCAAACAAAGCAATACCTCCATGTAGTTGAAAGAGAAACTAAAAAGAGTCTTTGAGATTAAAAGTTTAAAAGTTTTGCAAAACTATTCTCAACCACCTACAGTGATATCTAAATAAAAATCAACCAGAGCTCATTTATTATTAATGTATAACAATGTTTCAGAACATTTCTTTATTCCTATGCAAGTTCAAGGAACACTAACTGACTCATACCTCCGATGGGCCCTGTCAATTTGGTGGCTTACACCAGGCTTTCACATAGGCACAATCCTTTGGAATATAATCCATGTTAATTTTTACCCCAACATATCAGATTTGTTGACTTAACATGAATCAGAACTCATGGTGTGCATGAGGGAAAATAGAAGCAGTTTCATATATACCAATCATTTGCAACGAGCAATAGGGCAATGAAGGGTTCAGCATGGTTACCTGAGGGAAACCAAATACAAAGAACCCAAGTCCAGTAAGCGTCACAAGAGGAACTGCAGAGAGAGGGCTAAGAAACCTGCATCAAGCCACATCAATAATCAAGTTATTTCTTACACACAGTAATAACTAATAAGCACATCATCAGATTCTAATAGCTTTAGTGTCACAAACCTACCTCCCAAAAATTCTCACAAACCCCAGAAAGCCAAGAATCATCTGGAAGAAAGATGCAACTATGACTGCTCCTTGTATTGCTCTCATGGTTTGTTTAAACCTCTAACAAAGCATTCACAACCCATAAGAAAGACCATAAGTACAAATGAACTAAAAAATACAGGATATCAAATCCATCAGGCTCCCTTTATAAGTCATCAAACATGAAAGAAAGAAAGAGTACATGGTAATCCTTTCCATGTAAACCCTTTCCTTACCATCCATAAATTCTGCCCTAGAGTCCAATAGAGTGCTGAAAATAGGAGAAAGGAAAATGACAAATTGGATCAGACAAACCTGGTGGGGGTCTATATATACACTGAACCTCCTGGATAAAGCAATGGAGACAGCAGGGATGATGAAGGCATAAGAACCCCCTATCACAACAGGAAGCCTAGTCCCAAACACAGTCTGCAAGAGTGTGTTAATACCCGCAACAAAGAGCAAAGTTTCTATCACCTCAGCCTTCTCCACCTATTAACATAAAGGTAGAGCAATTACTGTTAGAAAGACCATGCAAGCATGAATCACAAATGGGAAACAAAAAGGTAAGATTTTTCTTTTGAAAGAGGTCTTACATCGCCACCACCCATTAGAGGGACGAGTATGGTTGGAATGATCACAGTGGTCCCAAGCATTACCAAGAAATGCTGAAATCCCAAAAGTATGGCTTCAGCTGCAACCAATCAAACAAATTTTAGTAAATAGTATAACAAGATATAATACTTTTAGAGGGAAGAGAATAAAATTTTAGAGAGAGAAAACAGAAAACAAGTGTTAACATACAGGGGAGCCTAATCAAAGGAATAGAACGTAGGCCAAAATGGAATTTATCCTCAGAGACTAGTCTTTGCAAACCATTTTCTTTTCTTACAATCCCTTTTTCTTGGTAGCCAAACAAAACTTAGGGAGTAAGAGAAAACAGAAAACACAATATAAAATACATGGGAGTCTTAAAAAAGGAACAGAACATTTCCAAATGGAATGCTCTGATATGTTTGCAGGAAGATGCAGGAAAACGAGAAAGAGAGAGAGGGGTGGAACTTGGAAGAGGTAGAATCACAAAATTTAAGGACTCAAGATAAAACACCAAAACACAAAGAGACGAGAAAGTTGATGGGATTTCTGTATTCACTATTTAGAGATGAGAGAAAAGTACCATGTTAGCAGAGGTTTCAACTTTATCAATATCCTCAGAGACTAGTCTTTGCAAACCATTTTCTTTTCTTACAATCCCTTTTTTTCTTGGTAACCAAACAAAACTGACATTACCCAGAAACCGAGAATATTTACAAGTACCATAACCAAAATGATACATATATTTACACACTGATTTTTGACCCAGAAACAAAAACGGAAACTTTATCCTATTAATCCATGTAAGGTAATGTAATGGAAACAGGGTAATGCTCTGTGTGTGCGTGTATTAGAGAGAGAGAGAGAGAGAGAGAGAGAGAGAGAGAGCTACGCCATGGAGGAGAAGATGTGACACAGAAGTCGACGCCGGGAAGTTGGTCCTTGATAGGGTGTGGTTGGAACTCATCCACCTTTTGTGCTCCACCTCCTCCAGCCATTGTTGGAGAGAAAGCAAAAGGCTAATGGAGCTCACGCTCTCAGACGCAGAGTCTCTATGCTTTCTTCAACTTCTGTATGTAATGTTACTCTGCGGTGGGGTGTGTTGTCTCTCTTGTCTAAAAGTGTGACATGAGTTGAGGGGTTGAAGGGGTACGATTTCGTCGATGTGAGTCTTTTATATTCACTAACCGGAGAGAGTGCGGGATTAGGCAGATGCGTTATGACTTAATTCCATCAAAAATTAAATTTATCACCAATTACATTTCTTTCAATTCAACAATGTCTTCTATCAGGTTTTACTCTAAAATTACTTTGTACCTCTCTAAAAACATGGATTTGACTCATATTTATCCTATCAACATCAATATAAGTGGCACCTTTATTAAAGTTGTGGTAAGTAAATGTGGTGTAAAATAAATATTAGCACTCATTTTTTAAGCATTTCCTTGTCCAAAATATATATTTATAATATGTAGACACTCATGTTGTCCAATTATCTTATAATTCAAGGATTTAAGAATGATTATTTGTGCACCTGAAGTCTTATGTTCGATTAACCTCTCTCAAAATTTTCTTGTATAAAAGAAAGGATAATAGAGACTCGAGCCAACATCAAAACTCTTGCAACTTTGTATGTGTGCACAAAATTACAATTTACAGAGACAACTGTTATCATATCTATGAAATACATGCATGTAGCATTATTTTTTGGTAAAGAGCAAAATTGACACAACATAACTAAGCCTCACACGTTTTTTGATAAAACCAAGTGCTTTTTTTGTTCCACGAACATTTGAATTGAACCTCGTATGTTGTACTCCTATAATGCCCCTACTATGTAATATTATTAAAAGGATATTTGATTTTCCAGAAAATATTTTCAAGATTCTCATGATTAATTTTTCTGTTGTGGACATAACAAGCCTGAATTACAGAAGTTGTACTAGTTTTTGCTTCAAGAGCAAGAACTTGAATTTTTTCTAATTTTATGTGGTTTTGGCAGCTGAGACTAAGAGCCCTACAGAGCAAAACCAAAACCATATCTCAGTGACAGACGAGCTGCAGGTTGCAGACTTTGCAGCAGCAGCAGCCTATCATATCCTCTGATCAGGTCAAAAAGAATATTGGACTTTTACCACCAAAAAAAAAAAAAAACCATGTTCCTCTTGTATAATCCAGTAATTAACCAGTTCTTAATTTTCTCATAAACAGAGTCATTAGCCATTAACTTTTGGTTTTTTGCCATTTTTTTGAAATTTAGTCAATTTTTTTGGTATTATTTTGTTCACCCAAGTCACCCAATATCCTCTGATCAGGTCAAAAAGAATATGGGACTTTTACCACCAAAAAAAAAAAAAAAACCATGTTCCTCTTGTATAATCCAGTAATTAACCAGTTCTTAATTTTCTCATAAACAGAGTCATTAGCCATTAACATTTGGTTTTTTGCCATTTTTTTGAAATTTAGTCAATTTTTTTGGTATTATTTTGTTCACCCAAGTCACCCAACACAGTCAATAACCAAGAAATTTTACACAAGGAACACATTGATTTTTGCCAATTTTGGGTATTATTTTGTGCATATATAAATATTTTTGAGACATTATCGAGTTGATGAGATAAAAAATGGTGGTTGGCTTGCCAAAGAAACCGTCCCCATTTAAGGACTGAAAAAAAGGGGCAGTACTCTTTCTGTGAGGACTGCAAAAGTGGCTTAACCCTTTTTTCAAACCTGCAAATGTTTGTTTATTTTGTCCAAAACTTGTTCTACTCTTGGAATTTCTCAATTCTCATTGGTTAGATTTTTGTGTATGGATGGATGGATGGAGAGCAAGTAAAGAACTACAGTCAAACAAGAAGGTGCACCAACCCTAATGCTCTTCCTTTTCCCAAAGTTGGGTTTATGTTTGGTGAACAATAATCCAAGTTAATTACCAACCCTCTTAAAGAAGAAGCTCAGAACATTCTTCGGGTACCAAGAAATGCCACATTTGTCTTTGTTTAGTATCACAAGCTTTGATATTGGCAATTTGGGTTAGGACTTTAATTTAATCTAGTCATAAAGTCATTGGATTTTGCCAAGTGCATGATATATAGACACATAGCTAAACTTACTTTCATACTTTTTTTTAAAACACAAGTGGTAGTCTAACTACAAGGAGGAATAGAGCTTCTCACACACACAGTGCCATAGAGATTCGAACATAAGACCACTAGTCTGCAAATCAATGGCTTTTTTTCACTGGGTTATATCATGTCGAGAAAGTTACTTTCATACTTGATGTGGATGGAAGGAAAAAATATATATAAATTAGGTTTTGAGTGGAAGTTTTGTTTTAGTGAGCATCTAAATACACTCAAAGTTTAAATCAGTACACCCATGCTTAGGCCCAGACAAGAAGCACAATGTGATGTATATATTTTTTTTTTTGTGGGCTTGTGCAAATAGAAGTGCACAAAGAAAAATTGCTTAGAAATAACCCACACCACACACACAAAAGGAAAAATTAATTTAAAAAATCTGAAAATGATTGACTGTCCAATGCAAAAAGATACTTCTTTGGCTTTCAAGCCAAGAAACCGAGTTGATTTGTTCAGAAAATGATATGAGTACCCATCCTTTCTTACCTTCAAGGCTTCAACCTCTCATTTAGTCTTCTTTTCTTTTTCAAAACCAAGTAGATGATAAAACTATTAAAACAATTCATTATTAAGTAATTAGGTATGAAGGCTGATGATATATATTTTTTAACTCTTTTTTCAACTCACACTAAATAGGTCGACCCACAATATTTCCTCTCATTTTCCAATTGTTTGTGAATGTTTTTACTCCGAACAGAATAATATTTTGGAGCGTAAATTTACTTTAAATTTAATAAAAAATTCAATCCAATTCAATTCTACGTATCAAATTTGAATAAAAAGTATAATTTGTAGCTTCATGAGCCTCGTCAGTGGGGCTTGAATTACCTAGTAGTCCATGGTCTTGATTTATCAATTCTTCAAGTTGTATGTGGGTGTGCATAGGGAGTTTCTAAATACACCCAAAGTTTCAATCAGCAACCCAGCTTCAACAGTTGATCATTTTTCTTGCGGCCTTAGCTGAGGATTAAGCACACATAATATATATATATATATATATATATTTTTTTTTTTCTTTTTCTTTTTGGTGACCAACACACCTAATACTTAAGTATGTAGAAAATAAAATAAAACAATTGTGAAAAATAAAATAAAAGCTCTGAAAATGATTGAATGACCAATGCAAAAGGATATTCCTTTTCCTTTCGAACAAAGAAACCGTGTTGATTTGTTCAGAAAATGAGAATAGTCTCTTTATTCTAGTTAATCTATTATTTTCTCTCTCTCTCTCTCTCTCTCTCTATTTTTTAAATATAAAAAATCTATTTTAAATCAAGTTAATCTTTCTCTTATAACAATTTATTCTTAAATAATTAGGTATGAAAGTAAAAATCTCTTAGTCTAGTGATACTTCTTTTCCGACTTTGAAACATGTATCATGATGCTATATTTAGCTCTTTTTTCAAATCTATCGCTAAATGTGTCTCAAAAAAAATTTGGAAGACTTATTCTCAATCAAATTATTTGAAAACTTGTCAACTGATTCTTAAACTATGAATAAAAGTTTCTCAAAATAGAAAATCATATTATGTTTAATTATTCTTGCATGCTACAAGCTGTGTCCACGTCTGTATGTGCCTGTGTGAGAAAAAATTAAGAGGGAAAAGAAGACGGATTCAATCGCTGATTGAAGCATATGGCTACGTTGAATGTGTCAACTTGTTTCGATCAAGATTGATTTAGGACTTTGCAATGGTTATTCTTATAAGGCTAGATCAAGTGACTCAATGAAATTTCCAAAAGTTTTTTATTGTTCGTTTTACTTAGGCATTGGTAACTTACAAAATTTCAATTTTGTTGTGCTACGGAGTAACTTTTATTTGGAACATAGAACCCCTATGGAACGGGAAAGTAAGAATAAATGCTTTCAACTATTGAAACTACAAGTTTTGACGCTATTTGTAGCTTTTGTGATGGTATAATTTGATATTTCCAATCTTTTCTTCAAGGTAGAACATTTTAATTATGTTGTTGAGTGGCGGTAGTTATTCAAGCATTCCTTAAGGTGATAATTTTGGCACTCCAGAAATCACTTTTGAAATTACCTCATAGACTCTTCGTGTGTGTGGTGTGGTGGGAAAATTTGAAGTGATAAATGCATTTCTTACCAGTTCTTAATCAAATGATACTTTTTTCCAACGATGAAATATGTCTCAAGTTCGAATCTCCATATTCTTTATTGATTAAAAAAAATTATATTCTCGAATAACAACGTAGACCATTTTCCAAATTTTACACATGTTATGAATTACTAATTCAAATGCAACACTTTTTCCGGTGGTGGTTAGCAGTTACTCCACACAGAACAGTTGAAGTTTTCCTCCTCTTTTGTTCCGAAGAAAAAGAAAAAAAAACACATCTTTCTCACTAAAGAAAATCCGATGTGTCAAATGAAAAACAGATAGTTTGTTAGCCGCTATTTACTGCAGACCAGTTTAAATCAACAAACCTCCCTAGATTTTGGATACTGGTGGAGACAAACCTCCCTTGGTTCCTTGCCCTAATAAATACAAAAAGTAGATCCTAGCTTTTTGCATTGTAACCAAGACAGAATAAACATATTTTTGACTTAGCAATCATTCAAGAACGCCAAGAATGAGTGATCACAGCCACCACCAGCATCCTCCCAATGATGTTCCTCCTCGGCAGCAGCCTCCTCAAGGTTAATTATGTTTTTTTTTAACCTCTTTCCTTGTTTGTCCCTTATGGTTTCTCTTGCATTTGTATGAATATATTTGTTGGATATATAATCTTGGAATTTTCAAATCATATATATATAGGGTATGGTTTAATTTGGTTTTTGTAAATAATGAATTAGGTTATCCACCACCAAATGACGGATATCCCAACAACATTTATCCGCCGCCGCCGCCACCACCTGAAGGACATTCCAAAGACGCTCATCTGCCACCTGCATATCCCCCACAAGGAAATTCATGGGACGTTTATCCCCCACCAGGACAAGGACAAGAACAATCACGCGATGTTTATCCCCCGCAAGAAAAATCAAGCGACATTTATCCCCCACAAGAACAATCAAGCAATGTTTATCCCACACGAGGACAAGGACAAGGACAAGAGCAATCGAAGGACATTTATTCCCCACAAGCACAAGGACAAGAACAATCGAGGGGCATTTATCCCCCCCAAGGACAAGGACAAGAACAATCAAGTGACTTTTATCCCCCACAAGCACAAGGAAAAGAACAATCGAGGGACGTGTATTCCCCACAAGGACAAGGACAAGGACATTCTCCACATCGTGGGTATCCTCCTCCGGGCTATCCTCCTCAAGGTTCTCCACCTCCTGGATATCCTCCTCAAGGTTATCCTTATCCTCCCCAAGGCTATCCTCCCCCGGGCTATCCTCCTCCCGGATATCCTCCCCATGGATTTCCTCCTCCTGGATATCCCCCACATTACCATCCACCGCCTCCCCATCATCAACCAAATCCTAGTACCAGTAGCATGGGTTGTCTAAATGGCTGGTACGTTATGCCCTTTCTTATTTTCTTTCTTTCTCTATGTGCATTTACATTATGTCCTAAAATCTTAACTCTTCTCCTCCCTCACTTCCTGATTTATGCAAGCTCATAGGCTCTTGACCCATATTATATTTAGGATTAGGATGCTTTAAGTTTGGTTTTTAAAAATAAAATATTTATATAAAAAAAAAAAATTGGTACGAGTCAATTCAATTTTGAGCTATCGCATAAAAACAATTAGGAAAAAAAAATAAAATCAATTTTTAGGTTTGATAGCTTGGTGTTTTTTTGTGGAGACTTGGGGATGTTGTCATTTGGCATGAAAAAAGCTTCTCCAAAAAAAATGGAGAAACTAAGCTAAGACTGTTGTTTTTGGTTGAGACTTATGGTAGCATGTTTGTCAAAATGTCATTCTTTTATGTCATATGATAAGCTAAGAATGATTTGACCATTTCAATTTGGGACATTGGCTTTTAAATTGGGGTGTGAGATGCCGTACGTTTTCATTTGATGCAATATACAAATGAGTTTTTTAATAAATATAATGGTTTTTGTTTTTACAGGGAAGCCAAAGGGGATATGGAGTTCGTGCTTTGGCCATTTGGCTTTTATGTAGTGATCTTATTTTTTTAATTAGGAAATTTTGATTTCTATTAAGGAAACGTATGAAGTGGTCTTTAATTTTTTTTTACGACATTTCTTATTGAGATGGGTGATAATATACTAAACTCACACATACTACAAGGATGTTAGGACTCGAACCCAAAACCTTACATGGGGGAACAATTGCTCCAAACCACTATACTAATGAGTCCTTTACGAAGTGATCTTGATTATTAAGTTAGTGCATTCTCTAATTAATTTGGTTTCAATTTGATGAATGGTGCAGTATGGCTGCACTCTGCTGTTGCTGTATGTTGGATTGCTTATGGGGCGGAATATGATTGAAGTCTTATTTGAGCGGATGCCATACAAAAGTTTCCCTACCTTATAGCCTCACACAAAAACATATGATGATAGCGAAGAATGGAGTGCTATGAATTGTAAATATTAATTAGGAGATTTGTTACTCATAGTCGACTTATCGGGTGTAATTAGGGTTTAAATTACTTTTTTTTATTAGTACGACAATGTAATCTTATATATTTTCTTGCATGAAGAGAAAACACGGTATCAGAAATTGAGAAAAACACGTATAAGAAATTACTCAAATTGATTGTTTCACATGGTATCAGAATAAATATCTTAGGCTTGGATCTTATCTCTTATTACCCCTACCTTAAATACCTATCATCGTTTTAATTGCGAATATTAAACATGAATCTTTCACTGGTCCTGTCGGTATCAAACTGAATGGCACCAATTATTTCCTTTCGTCCCAAGTCAAGATTGAGAAGGACTTCCTCAACTCGACACCACATACCCAAATTACAACTTGCGAAGTGCAAATGTAGCATGCATGAAATTGCCACTTTAGCAGTAGCCTATATAGCAGGAGGATGTTGATGTTTTCTAAGTTTTACGCTATTTCTCCAGTGAGGATTGGTGTTGAAATTCTTAACTAATTCTTAATATAAAATACTTAACGGAATATTTCCCGTGATGAAAAATAAGAAGTAGTCGGGCGATACTTATGTTAAATGACTCTTTTTGGTTCAAACTTATGTAAATGACTCTAAAGATTACTTAATTCGATGATGAATTAACCCATCTTATGTTGTGAACAAAGAACTTAAAAGAAGTTCTCTTATTTCTAATAATTCAAATTTATTTATAAAGTGATGCTAAAATTTTTTAAAAAAATTAACACTATGAGTCAGTGACTCATATAGTGCATACTTTAAATTGGAAAAATTAACTGGTTACTTTATACCGCACTAATTGAACATGTTTAGTTTATCAAAATCGAGTTATTGAATTTGAAATTAAACAGATTTATTTATTGTTTGTGTGAACCCATGTCAAATAATTGTCTATCTACACGAACTTCAATTCGTGTCAAATAATGATTTATTTAAACCCTTTTCAATTTGTGACTGTTAATATATTATCAAATTTACACCTAATTTAATTTTCACATTCACTGTAAAAATAAATTACTTTTATTTCTTTTTTTAATAAGATAAAAAACATGCGCTAACAAGGTCCAGTCCAATGAAAAATGGCTTTACTTGCATACCAGTGTGTGTGAAAAAACCTTGGTATTCTATAATTTATCGTAGTTAAGTCTATTATTTGTATTAAACTAATAATAATAAATAAAAGAAGGCGGCAAGTTACTTAGTGCAGGTTAGTTTAAACAAACCTTCCTTGAATTTGAATATTGGTAGTAACAAACCTCTCTTTGTTCCATGCCCAAACAAAAAACAAAAAACAAAAATAAAAACAACTCCGACGTCGCATTCAACCTTTGCTGCCTTCTTATCCTTATTTTATTTCATTAGAAAAAAGACCAAACAACGTACTTAAAACGAATCCCCCGCTCCCACATCCAGCCTGTCTCTCTCTGACTCCCCACCCATTAATAACTTCTCTCAACTCTTCCATAACTTCTCTCAACTCCTCCACAACAAGCACAAGAAAAAAAGAAAGAAAAAGGATCAGATCTTTTCTGAGTTTCTGGGCTTAATTTGCTACAGCAATCCATCAAGAACACCACCAAGAATGAGCTATTACAACCAGCAACAGCCTCCTGTTGGTGTTCCTCCACCTCAAGGTAAGCAAGCAAGTCACATCTTCTTTTCCTAATAATTTTTGTTTTTCTTGATTTTGTTCAGATCTATGTAAAAGCATGAAGAATTTAATATGAGTTTTGTTCTGATTTTGGGTTTTAATTCACTTTTGTGGTTTTAAATTGTAATGGAATAGGTTATCCACCGGAAGGATATCCCAAGGATGCTTATCCACCACCTGGATATCCCCCTCAGGGATATCCTCAACAGGGATACCCTCCACCTCAGGGCTACCCCCAACAGTACCCTCCTCCCTATGCCCCTCAGTATGCCCAGCCTCCCCCTCAACAACAAAGCGGTAGCACTGGCTGCTTGGAGGGCTGGTATGTAATTCCGTCCTCTCTTTCTACCTTTTTTGAATACAAATGATAATTGAATTTGAATGAAAAGGGACGGGCTCATTGCCCTAACTATTCCGCCTAATCTGCTTATTTCTGTAAAATTTGTGAAACTGAGTTGGGTGTTGACTCAGATCTAGGTTTATCTGAGTTGGTCTAGCTGAGTTTGGCGCGAGTCAACTCGGTCGTTCAGACTTAACAGTCAAACATGTTTTGCACGTTTCCCTAGAAAGATAGGTTCACATGAATAGTCTTGGCCTGTAGCCAGGATTTTTTTATTCCCAAAATTACCCTTTTCATGCCACCGGAGCCGGGGGGGAATTTATTTAATTTTGATTTGTCTTCCTCTCTTGTCGATGTGTTTAAGGTCGTACAAACGACAACAATTGTTCGATTTTTAAGAGGCGTTGTCAGATTTGTTTTTTCAATTGCATGAAATGCTGCAGTTTGGCTGCTCTGTGCTGTTGCTGCCTGCTGGATGCTTGCTTTTGAAGGGAGCTGTGGATCAAACATGAAATTGAAGCCCACTTGATTGGATGGCGCACAAAATTTAATTCCCTTATTGGGTTGTCAAATTTATCTATCTGTTACATTTGTTTGTGTAGTTTTTGTTTTTCATTTTTATTTGACAGTTTATTTTCATAAATAATATGAACTTCTAATTGAAAAGGTCACATTGGTTCTTTCTTGCATTTTCTTATGTGCTATATTATGTTATTATCAAAATGTGATGAAAATGTTTCTTTTGGGTTGGAGGCATTGGGGATGAAGGCAAAAGTAGTGGGAGATTTTGAGGTTCTTTGTGGTGGAAGTACATTCGGACAAAGATGCTTGCCTCCTTCCCTGTAAGGAGATATTACTCCTTCCTGTGAAGTTCGATACATATGCAAAAATAATTCGTAAAAAATACAAAAAGAAAAACTTATGCACACATGTCACACTGCTATTGGTATGACTGTAAAAGCTCATAGTTACATGGTAAGGGGGGAAGTATTTTACTTTGGACAACTATATGATTTTGGAAGCTTTTAGGTCCCGTTTGGTTCATGGGGAAGGAGGCTTGGGGATGGAAAATCAATTGCTTTCCCATGCTTAGTAAGTCCAGACATGGAAAATGGTTGCCTGGCATATGAGAAAATAGGGGCGAAAGTGAAGTCCTCCTTCCAACTTGAATTTTGGCTTTGTTGGGTTGTTTGAGGTGTAGGGTTGGATTTTGTCCTTTGGGATCATAAAAAGCTGGAGGAATATTACCTCCGAGCTGGGAAAAGCTTGTATTTTTTGGTTTCAGGAGGTTGGCATGGAATCTTACATCAAATCAAAGACATCTGAAGAATTAAAAAAAGGAAAAAGAGGGAGCAAAGCCAGAGTGGCAAGTTGGCAAATTTGTAAACTAGACTACAAAAGCTATAACCTGTAAATTGGAGAAAAGCTTATACTAAACTAGAAAAGCTATTTCCATAGTGGCAAGTTGGCAAATTTGTAATACCACGATTGGGTGTTTTGGGGTGGAATTTTGGTTCAATTGAAGCAATTGATCAAGAATTAGTTCGACAAAAACAAGTCTATTTGTAAAAGAGTTAAAAAAAATGAAGCTAATTTGTCAGCAAACAGATATGAAGGATATGTTGAAACTATATGCTTTGTCATCCAACAATAACTAGAATTGTTCAAGAGGTAACAACCCATAAGAAGGTGTATGTCAAATATATTTCCTTTCACGCATGGGGTGGCACCACAGTGAAAAAGTGGATCAAACTCTCCCCTCCCCCAAGTGCATTCAGATTCGATTCACATAGGAGATAATCTTGAGGCAATCCAATATATTTCCTTCTAGACCTTTAGGATTAAGTTATGTCAGGTCCAAACATGACTCTGCCCCTCGTGAGGGAGGGTAGATAGAAGGGGTTAGGACTAAGATCGGTCGATGCCTCCATCTTTTTCAGTGTGGTTCAAAACTTTCCTTTCTCATTTCAAAAATAACAAATAAAAATATTTCCTTCTTTTCCTAGACACTCAAGAGGTAAAAATTCTAACAAAAATAGACATTGAAGAGGTAAAAATCTAACAAAAATACACATTCATGGGGCTGAGTTGATTCAGATGCCAAGTAATATATCCACGGAAGGATTCATATATTCGTGTATATTGCAATTGAGTTGTATTATGTTGCGTATGGGTCTTGTCATTTCTGGTTTGTGATGACTTCGCACTAACATGGCATGTTTGAGCTTATCCTAAATGTTAGCAAGAGAACCAACTAAATGTTATATCTTTTAATTGGAAATTTATGATTAATACTCATTCTAAAAAAAAACCAACTAAATGTTAGCAAGAGAAAAAAAAAACTGTAGTTTTCCAAGAATAAACATCATACCATATATGAAGAAATGAAAAGAATAATAGTTTCTTGTTTCCTCAACCATAACTCACTAATGGATTCATTTTAGATAGTTTGTTTATGCCTCCTAACAATGCACATGATTTACATGTGACTCTATTGTAACATTAAATTACATGAATTACCGTAACATTAAACTACATGAAATGGACTGAAACAATTAAAATTATATGGATCAAATTGAAAACAAGATCAAGCTAGGAACCAAAATTGTTGTTTCCCACCGCTCCCCTCGCACCATTTTTTTCTTCTTCTCAAAGGGTAATAATACAAGTTAGGTAATTAAGCGAAAGCTCAGACGAATTATTCAATGGCTCATAAAAACACACCTTATTTGTAATTTATGCATGTATAATATAACTATATTCATATTTAGGGGTTTAACGTTTAGAGCTTAGGGTTTAAGATTTATAATTTAGGGTTTAGGTTGTAATATTTAGAATATGTAGTTTAAGGGTCAGGATTTAGGGTTTCCATCAAAATTGGTCTTTCCTTAATTCTTAACTCTAAACCCTAATCCTATCTATGAACCCTAAACCTTAAACTCTAAACCCTAACGGTATTTCAAATATCATGTATTGAAATAACTCTAAGTTTAACGGTATTTTAAATTGCACGTATCCAAATAAGTTTCAAGTTCGAATCTCCATCCTTTGATTAAAAAAAAAAAATCGTATGGAAAAGTTTCGAATGCCCTAATTTTCGTGCAATAGGCAAACCTCTCTGGACCCCACATGCGTGTACCCTTGTAATACATGTCACCAGGATAGTTAAGTTGAACGGAAATTCAACGTTACTTTTGCCCAGCAAGGCTCGAAACAGATTTTTCGTGTCGATCCGCAAAAAATCCCAGGTGGACAGGAGAGAGCGCCAGAGGGCAACCATGCCTTCACCTTCCCCGACCTCGAACTGAATTTCAAATCTCAGAGCCCAAAACACCAAATTAAAAAAAAAAACAAACCGCAAATCAAAATTAAATGAAAACCCGATAAAAATAGACCACGACGACGAAGAAATTTTAAATCATTCACCGTCACTTTGGCTTATCGGGTAATTTTCCTTTCCTGATTACTTTTTTTTTTCTTTCGAGCATTTTTTATAAATATTTTACAGGGAAATGGAATTGTATTGGATTTCCCTTTTGGTTATTAATTGTTAGGGATTTTAGGGTTACTGGGTTGTATGAAATGGAGTTTCAGGTTCAGCACTTGAATTTTCCCAGTGGAGGATTTTAGGGTTGAGTTTTTTCTTTTTTGAATTATGTATGAAGGATTCGGTTTTTTCATGATGATATTACGCATTTAAATTATGAAATTATTGTTTTCATTTTCGAAAATTATAGATAACTGTTGTTTGCACATTTGAGTGCTGCCGAGTAGAGGTAAACTTTACTGAACTGAGAGTAAAATGGATGCTAATTGTCAATAAAAGAGTCTTATAGGACATCCCTGTGAGCTTAAAACAGCTCATAATGAATCCAGTTATATGAAATTGAACAAAAAGAAAAAGAAACTGAAAGTAGAACAATGGATGAAATCCAGTTATAGGACTCCTTCTTTGTTTTATATTTCTTCACACAATTTCAAATTGTTGCATTTCAAATCTAGATCCTTATGCAAACTATGTTTAAGGGTTTTATTGCAAAACTCAGTAGCTGAAATTTTTTACTCAGTTATCTTAGTCCCTGTAGAATTTTACATTGATTTTCTGTTTTGATTATAAATATTGAGTGTTGTTAGTTAGTTTTAATAATCTACTGATTTTTGAAGTTTGTGCTTGAGTGCACGTTCTAATCTAGACCACTAATCTGCAGATTGATTCTCTGGTGGAGTTTTTTGTTCTACTCTTTATGGGTGCTCCAAAGCAGAAATGGACAGCAGAAGAAGAAGCAGCCCTTAAAGCTGGAGTTGTTAAACATGGGGCAGGAAAGTGGCGAACCATACTTAAAGATCCAGAATATAGTGGCGTCCTGTATTCTCGTTCAAATGTAGATCTTAAGGTAGGGTTCTTTTAACACTACTACTTGTTAAGAAGTATCGTTAATTTCTTTCGCCCTGACCATCAATAGGTTTAGCCAGTGCATTTATAGTTTTCATGATATCTGATATGAGGTTTGGCGATACTTTGATCAATTCTTTATAGATTATTAAATTGACGGTTTTGCTGGACTATGCTTCAGTAAATAGTTTATAATTTTTTTGTTTTGATGGTGGGTAGGATAAGTGGAGAAATATGAGTGTCATGGCAAATGGATGGGGCTCCCGAGAGAAGGCTAAGACAGCAGTTAGAAGAATGCATCCGGTCCCTAAACAGGAAGAAAACTCTATGGCTCTCAGTACTGTTGTTCAAAGCGATGAAGATGTCATGGATGCTAAGCCTATTGCATTTTCCAGTGATACACAGCAAACTTCTGGTCCAAAAAGATCCATTGTGAGGTTAGACAGTTTTATTGTATTTCGTGTTTTTCTTTTTAAACTATGCTGTATGTTTGAGAGTTAATTTCTGTTCATGCTTGGAGGCTGGACAATCTTATCACGGAAGCTATAACTAGCTTGAAGGAGCCTGGTGGTTCTAATAAAACGACTATTGCAGCATATATAGAGGTAGCCTTCTATGTCCAACAAACAAAATCTGTGGTATTTTGAATTGACTTGCTATTTCTATGACACATTCCACTTCAATCCTGTCATACAATTGATTGATTGTATAAATATTTCATGAAGTTGAGAAACTTCACAACGTAAGTGAGAGGTTGAGATGACAGTGATGTGTTTCAGTGTGCTCAGTCAGCTAAGGTTTTCATAGTGAATCATTTTAAAGGAGTTTAGTGTATTTTGTTTTTGATACTTGAGTTCAAGTTGCATTTTCGGTCATAAGGGGCTTTTGGAATATATGCCATCCTAACTGCTGTTCTAGAAAGGATCAGGGTTCCATAAAAAACAATTACTAGCCGCAGTAGATAAAAAGAAAAGAAAGGAATACATATATTAAGAAGATAACGCCCTGGAATCTGCTCTTCATTGCCCCTTGCAGGGGAGGCTCTGTAAAATACAGAGACATCCTTGATTAAACACATAACTTTTTGGGGTGCGGACATTTAGCTTTAAATTGTTTCCATTACTCTTTGTTTTTTATTCTTTCATTCTTTGTATGTTCTTTCTGATTCCTTGAGGACATTTTTCTCCTTCTTTTTTCTTTGAGGGATTCTAGAAAAAAGTATCGAATGGTGAATGTAATTAACCCGAATAGCCATTGATTGATTGGTTTTGGAGATTGACAGTTTTCAGTCATATCATGGTTCAGGACAAGTGGGCATTCTATTTTCATTGATAAGCCTATGCAACATTATGGAATTGACATTGCCATGCTCTATTGGGTTCCAATATTTAAAGAAATTGAAAAGAACAAAAATTTAAATAGTGGTTGGTCTGCCTAAAAGAAGACACCCTATCCACCAGAAATGATTTCTTATGCAGGGAACATGTCTTTCAAGCCTCCTTATAAAAATTATGAATGTTCAATTCATCTTCTAGCCATAGGGTAATGTAATTTGTAATGTAAACCCCGCGTATGATAGCCTAGCCTTTTAAAGAAGTGGTTATGAAAAGGAGTTTATGCCAGTGCATTGCAAACCCCCTCCTCCTCCTAAACAAAAATGCAAGTTGACTTTTTACGACACTGAATCAGTAACATTATCTCTGGGTTCACTGATATGTAATTGCATATCATCCCAAGGTTATACACTCCAATTATATGGTATGTGAAATCGAATACTTTAGATAGGTTTTTAATCATAATTTTCTAAATACGGCTGAATAAGATCAATAATTAATTTCATCTAATCAATAATCATGCTATGTACCTACTGTCCGTACATAGAGTATATCTAATCGTTCTTATTTGTTATTTTAATGCTTTAGAGTAATATAATATGCTAGCATTATTTTCTAGCTATTATTTGGTTATCTGCTCACCCTGAGAGTTTTGATTTGGTAGGAACAATATTGGGCTCCTCCAGACTTCAAGAGGCTATTGTCTGCGAAATTAAAATACTTGACGTCAAGCCGTAAACTGATTAAGGTAAATATATTATGTAATCTAATAATCTCAAAACAATGACCTGTATATATAGCCTTTATGATTTTTATTGGTGTTAGATTATGTGGTTTTTGTGAAATGAATAATTAATGACTTCTTAATGTGCATGGACTTGCCATTTTTATGAACTTACAAACAAGTGGGACTAAAATGGATAAAATTGTCTCATGCAATGCGGTTCTCGATTGTGGTACGGGTTTAAGTCATCAAATGATTTGCACATGCATAAAAAAATTAGGTTTCCTAAGGTTTATCATCATACTGGAATGTGCGAATGCTTTCTTCGTACTTTACATTATAGAACACTTTTAATCAATTGTGTATTTGGTTAAACAGTAATTTATTCTTTGGAACGGGATGGTTGGCCTTGGTTGTGGTTGTGGACTACTAAAAAGTTCTGGTTAATAAGAATAAGAAGAACAATAATAATATTAATGAGGCCAAAGGGGGATGGAAGGTTTGAACTGTGCCCTTGGTTGCAGGAGTAAATTCTCACTACCACTGGAGCTACAAGCCCCCACATGATAATAATAATTTGTATTATTTTAATAATATTAAGAACTTTGTCCATTTACTCTCTACATGAATGAAAGGAGCACAATTTTAATTAATGAGTAGTTGTTCTGGTTGAAATTTCCTTAAAGGTGATTGTCGGAATTAATTAATGAGGTTTAGAGGATCAAATATTTAAACAGTATCGCAGGTTTGTCATCCTAGATTTTCTCATTCTTTAACCATTCAATCTGTTTGGTCACATGATAAAGTGCAACTTCTAAATCTGTTATGGCCCATGTAGTACAGTAGCACCCTTTGCCCCTCGGTTCAGGGTGTCTGCTTCAACTCCTAATGGTGTAGAGAGTTGAACTCCATTTTTATGGGTGTGGGGTTCCTATATTCTTCTTCTTTTATTTTTCCTTTCTAAAATCAAGAAAAATAGTTTTATGTGTTCTAGTTTCCTCTAATCTTTCAGACTTTTTCTATATCTGATTAAATCACTATCTAGACACCGTGGATCAATAACTTTACTTTTTGAGTCAGCAGATAGCAATTTAAACTGGTATGTTATATCTCCTTTATTGTCCTGCTTTTCCCGGTCCATTTTTCCTCTTTTTACGTAGTTGCCCCCCCTCCCCTTCATGTTTTCATTGTTCAATTTGGGTACAAGGCCGAAAACCTAAGCCTGAGAGAGAACACAAAGCTCTTGCTTTGGGGTGATGGTCGAAGAGATTCAAGTCGGTATTTTGCTTTTCCCTACATTCCGCTCTCTCTTTCCTTATATTGCCTGCTCCAATTTTTCCCCCTTTTGTTAAACTGTGATTAGGGTTTAAGTTTTCATGATAAGGATTTCAGTCCGATCTCAGCGTTTCTGTAGTGCTTCCATGATGTTGGTTCCACGAGGTTTTAATATATTCATGTTGGATTCTGATATCATTGTTTTATTCCTATATTTATTATTTCTTTCTTTAGTGATCCATTTTTGAATGTTGGCAATCCAGACTTGGTTTATTTTTTCTTGGTAGTGTACTGACAGAGTTTGTATCCTAGTTTTTCTTAGATATAGTACAGATAAACCAAACGAAGCAGCTCTCCTTTGATGCTTATTGTTCCCCAAGCTTTGAATGTGCTGATGATATGGGTGATTGAATTTGTTGTAAAATTTTAATTCATTTGACATTAAAGCTTTATTAAAATCATCGGATGTGTGCCATGCCGTGTATATCGGCCTCTTTGTGAGAGAGGATATTAGACCAACTTTTAGATAAGTAAATGAAGGTGTTAAGACATGATTTATGAAACATAGCATCAAGAGAGTTTGTCAATGATTTGTGATTTGATTGCATTGTTTAGGCATCATTGGACAAAAATGGAAAAGTAATGCCACTTTTTGCTTATCAGTTATAAATATGATTTATATATGGTCATATCTCATATTGAACATGGATCTTGATGGAAATATGGACGATCTAAAAGTATGGAAGTTTTGATGACGATCTAAAAATATTGTGTCTAATATTCATTCTTGCTAGAAAGAGTAATATCATGGATATTATTATATTTAATGCTTACTGGTAGTTGGATGATATCTGATTTACTTAGTCTACAATATTATTTTGCTCGTGTGTTTCAATTGGGATTTTCTTTAATTAAAATAAATAAAGAACACTAGTTATAACATGATATTCCTTAAGAGATGTTGCCCTGGGTTTGCATAAACTCATCATACACCTGGAATTGAATGTGGTTGGCAGAGCTTCTGTTGGTTATGTTCAATATAGGGGCATGACTGATTCGAGTTTGATTTAATTTCTAGTATGTTTTTTTGTTTTCACAGGTAAAACGCAGATACAGGATTGCACCTACTCCAGCGTTTTCTGAAAAAAGAAGAAATTCCTCAATGTATCCCTTTGAGGGAAGACAGATGGTTTCTCCAAAATTCGATAAGGATGATGCCACCATGCTTATGAAAGCGCAGATTGATTTAGAGCTTACAAAGATGAGGACGATGACCCCACGAGAGGCTGCTGCAGCTGCTGCTCGAGCAGTTGAAGAAGCCGAAGCTGCCATTGCAGAAGCTGAGGAGGCAGCTCGAGAAGCTGAGGCTGCAGAAGCTGATGCTGAAGCAGCACAGGCGTTTGCAGAAGCAGCAATGAAGACACTTAAAGGAAGAAATTCTGCGAAGATGGTAAAGTTCATATAGTATGTTATCTTTTTACAGTGAATTTATGTTCTTGGCTTGAGTTGAAATGCTTACTTCTGGCAAAACGACAATGACTAGTCTCACCATTGTGATTCTGTGTGTGTGTGTGTGTGTGTGTTCTATACTATTATTGAAGAAATCCCCTTTGTTGTTATACAAGTTAGTATCATGATTATACGTTACCTTAGTTTTTCAGTTCAACTTCTACTCGGTATCTCTTTCTCAACCAATTCAGTCTCCTTCCCTGCACAAAACCTCCCTCTTCCTACTTGAACTCCAACCAGCACACATAACGTGTGTTTGTGGATGCTTCTAAATTCTAATATGTGCGCATTTGAACTTTGTTGTTTGATAAGAGAAGTGTAAATGTCCTTATAAAAGTAGTTGGGGGTATATCTGGCTTTGAGTCTAGTTCGGCAATAATTTTTAGTTTAACCAATATAATGAGGTCACACGTACCTAACTGCCATCTCTCTCTCTCTCTCTCTCTCACACACACGTATACACATTATGAAGCTTTTAAATTTAATCTAATTTTTCCTGTAAACATGTGCTGCAGATGAATCGACCTTGATTGTTCAGAAAATGCTAGAGCTATGAACCAGAAGTTTCTCGGGATCGACACATTGTTTTGTTGTAATTTGTAGATTATGTCAAGGCCGTTTTGGTAGTGCGAGATAGATTCCAAATTCACCTCTCCTGGCCGACACAGGTGGATTTGTAGTTTGTATGTTGATTAGCTTCATTGTAGGACAGTAAGTATTGAGACCCCATCTGGTTCTTGGTTGTAGTTCATTTCCTTTTAGAAATTTCAAAACTGCATCGAAATGCAGAAACTAGAACTCATAGCGGGATAGAAAAGTTTTTAGTTTTAACTGGATGTATGTTTTGTAATTGTCTTATTTTGACTTGTTTTTCTGGGCCTTCAAGATAGAAGTGGAGGTAGCTGTCATTAGTTAATTTATACAGCAACATGTATATGCTTTGGATCAAACTGTTCACTCTGACCCATTGACAATTTTGCCCCCTTCGTTTTGAGCTTCTATGTAAATTGTGACTGCTGGAAATGGACAGTTGGAACTTGGAATGTATATGGCATTTATTTTACCGACCCTGTACTTTTTATTATTATTATTTTTTTAATCAATGGCGGAGGGGAGATTCAAATTTAAGAATCTGTTGAGTGGAAAGGAAAAAATAGTTTTATGAAGTTTTCTTCTCAACAACAAAATATAGAAATGGTAAGCCATTTTTTCCTTGTGATATGTATAACATTTGAGAGGGTTAAAGTGCAAAATTCCCTGCGTGACTGAGGGCTCGTTTGGAAAAGTGCTTTTATTATAAAAATATTGAAATTTTCATAAAAAATTCAAATGCTTTTGCTTCCTCAAAAAGCACTTGGGAGTCTATCTCCTTTACAAGCACAACAGCAACAATATAATGACCATCTCCATGAGTTTTTTCTTTCTTTTTCCAAGCCAAGAATAAACATTTGTTATCTTCTTTTTTTTGGGGTTATAAATGGAAAATGGTGAATTCCAACTTGGGACGGATTTTAGCATTGAGAAGAAAAGTACCTAGACCAATAGCTAATTGGTTAAAAAAAGAAAGAATAAAAATAACGCTTAGTATAAGGAAAGTATGATTTTGTTTTGTTTTGTTTTATACTGATGAACCAGTGTTGTTAAAATAATTTACTTATCCTTTCATATCCAAGTTTTTAATGTTTTTTTTTTCCGGATTGGATTTTCATGTCCAAGTTTAGTGTTGGAAATTTTACCTCTTTTGATCCTCTTTTGTACCAAAAGGCACTTTGGTTCGAAATCCATTGGAAGTACTTTGTGGCCAGGTGCAAACCAAATCCCGAGTGGGGATTAATTTCACCCTTTGAGTGTGGGAACATCTTGTGGTATTTACCCAAAAAAGAAAGGCACTTTGGTTAATTAATTAATTTTTTATCAGGCACTCTGGTTATTTCTCCATAAAAGGTAGCAAAAGGTGCAAATTTAATTCAAAAAAAGAATTATTAATTTTGTACTTAATTCTTTTTTATGATGAAATCCTAAAAATAAACTAAAAAAATTTAAAATACGTTACAAGAAGGAAAACAATTACACAACTGCTAAAAAAACAACCGCCCCCCTCGGCCCGTTAGATTCCAGGCTTCCAGCCAATAGGAACAATTTGGAGTTTCTTGCAGCAAGCTAGCAAAGCAAACGAAAGCAAACTTCTTTCTCCTGTTGAACCTGATTCTGATTTCTGTCTGAAGCTGTTCTCGTCGTTCCTATAACCATTTTCAGGTAAACGAAAAGATTTTTTTTTTTTTTTTTTTTTTTTTTTTTTTTTTTTTCCGTTTCTTTGTCAACTCACAAACCTAAACCCTTCAATTTTAAATGTTTGTTTTATGATGGAAGTGATAATATAAATGAAATTATGGAGCTTTGTTATTAATTTTGTTGAATTCTGGTTCTGCAAACCTAACTTGTGAAACGTAGTCGTTTCTACTTTGGAATCATATATTCTGTGAATGACCTCAATCTGAAAGAAGGAAGTGTGCGAATTGTTTGATTAAGTTGAATTCTGTTGCTTGGTGTTAATGGGTTTTACTTTGTGACCCAGTTTCTGTTTAAGACCATGGATGAAAATTCAAGCGACAAGGAGTCCTTGATGGCTCGCATTCATCAGCTGGAGCAAGGTATGTGCTATTTATTGGGTCTCCAATCTCAATTTATTAAGCAAAATTCAAAATTGATTTTGTAAATTTATTGACCTGAAAGAAGCATAAAAATGGGTTTTAGGGAGTTGATGTTGTGGGTATTAGATGAGTATTAGGTTCATCTTGAAGTGTGTTAAATGGATGACGGATCGGGACCGAAAGCTGTTTAGCTTGGTCAGGATGGCAGGTTTGGTGTTGCTAGTTCTAGTAGAAAGAAGCCTCCTTACATCTTTGAATAGGCTTCTGAAAACATAACCATGTCAAAGTTACAAGTTTGGGATGTCATTCTTGGTGTCCGATACAAGCATATGCAGGTTCAGGGTAATAATAGTACGACTTTGGAAGCAGACAACTTGGTTGTTTCACTAAAAACCTTGCATGAAACGAAATGTGGGGATATTAAGTGATTTTTGTAAGAAAACTACAATTTGGCTGAAGGGATTAGTTTATAGTCTATTTTCAATCATTGTTGACTTGTATTGGGTGCACCTTGACTGCCAAGATATAACCAAGCAGTACTACCTAGTTACATAATCTTCCCAAAACCCAGTCTGAAACCTGTTTTTATACATTCTCTTTCTTTCCTTGGCATGCACTTTAGAAAAAAAATTATTTTGCAAAATAATAAGACTTGCCAACTCTTGGAAGATGGCAATGCTGCATGTCAAGTATATAATTGTGCTTCTGTAAACAATGCTGTTCAGTTTGTGACCTTGACTTGAATTCCAGTGTTAAGTCTATACTCACATGTAAGATAAAATATGTGGATTGTGATGTTTTTCAGAGCGTGATGAATTACGCAAAGACATTGAACAGTTGTGTATGCAACAAGCTGGACCAAGCTACCTTGTTGTGGCAACTAAGATGCATTTTCAAAGGTATGATTTTCCTACCTAGCCAATACGATCCAGTTCTTTTCCCTTGCATTTTCCACTTCTTTTTATTGACAGGCGGGAAAGGGAAATTTGTCACCCATGGCCCGTGGGGTGGTATTATCAAGAAAACATTAAATATGTTTTGCATTAAAATTTAATGCCTATTAGGACAGCTGGCTTGGAGCAGGAGATTGAAAACTTGAAAAAGAAGCTAGCTGCTTGCACTAGAGATAATGTGAATCTTCAAGAGGAGCTTTCAGAGACTTACAGAATCAAAGTGAGAACTTTAACTTTCTTCCCTTGTGTAACTGCTTATGGAAGCTGATACATGTGCTTTGTACCTCCAGGGCCAGTTGGCTGATCTACATAGTGCAGAGGTGGCAAAGGTCTCTCTCTCTCTCTCTCTCTCTCTCTCTTACCGCCCCCTCCTACTCCCTCCTTCCCACCCCCTACCTTCCTTACTCCTTTAGCTAGACTTTGCATTGTAATGTAACCAAACATCTGCATTCGCTATCTAATTTAATCAAATTTGGTAAAGATGAAAGTTAAAAAAGAGTTCAAACAATAACAAGAACAGTAACGTACAGGAGAGCAACACTGGCTTTCTTTTCTTATCTAAAGAAAAAATTAAATGATAATGGCATCCTCTTTTGCATCCCAATATCTAGCAGAATCTTTCAGAGAAATAAGAATCGTTTCTTATTTATAATGGAATTTAATGCAAATTACTTCCATTGTTGTATTCTTGGGTCTGATTTGTTGAATTTCTTGCCCAGAATGTGGAAGCAGAGAAGCAGCTTAAGTTTTTCCAGGGCTGTGTAGCTGCAGCTTTTGCCGAACGAGATCATTCAATAATGGAGGTTATGGCAACCACCATTTTTTTTAATCTTATTTTCTACATGTATAACACTAATTAAGTGATTTCCTGCATGAAATATTAAAAAAATTAAAAGTTTTTAAGATGTTATATTTCTTATCACAGGCTGAGAAGGCTAGGGAGAAAGAGGAGCTTATGTCAAAGAAACTATGCGATATAGAGAAGAGGTATCTATCATCCTTTCATGAATGGAGAATTGATTATAAGCAGTAATTTTAGAAAATAAAAAGTTTAACTGAGCTGATGTGGATCTTTTGTTTGAAAGTTCAACAAACAGTCAAGTGTTAATGCTCTCATGAAAAAAAAAAAGAAATACAGAAAAATATCTCACTGAAATGCTGTACTTTTTCTTTCTTTCCAAAGTTATGTTAGGCTGTCTGTTCCCTAAATTTCGGGCATCTACTTGTCACTTTAGGAACTTGTGATTTGGCATTTTCATTATTTTCTTTCAATTGTCATGCTGTTTTTAGCATCCTATAAAGCGAATATGATACTATAATGCAAGTGAATGCAATAGTTCTTCCAAGATGAGGTGCATCTCATTTGTGTACAGGTTAGAAGAGCTTGCTGCAGATTGTTCTGAGCAGAAAAAACTTAATGATAAACTGCAAACTGATTTGGCAATGCATGAGGAGCATAATGACAGTTTCAAGAAGGTGATCCCTTGGTTCCCTCTCTCTCCCTCTCTCTCTATCTATCTATCTATCTCCTTCATGTTACCCATGTAAATATAATATTCTCTTTGTTGATAGCAACGGAAAAAAACTGGAATATTCTCTCTCTCTCTCTCTCTCTCTCTCTCTCTCTCTCTCTCTCTTCCTCATGTTACCCATGTATCAATAATATTCTCTTTGTTGATAGCAATGGAAAAAAACTGGAATAGTATGACACATGGTGATTTTATAAATGTGTGTTACTACAAGTTGTCTTCATTAAGCAACATCTGATTCATGCTCATATGATGTGACCTGAAAAATCAGATATTAATATTTAGTTGTGCTTTCAGTCCCAAAGATTCAGCAAGATATCGTTCCTCTCAAAGTTTGTAGTTAGAGATCATATTGCATGCTTATTTAGAGATTTAAATATGCTCAAGGTATAGCTAGAACTTATATTAAAGTTGTTTCTTCAAATTAGTTTCTTTGTTGCATAGTGCATTTCTGTTGAGTGGTACTCCCAATTTTGACTTTTCCTATTACCTATTTTCTCATAGTTGATATTATGTTCATAACAGGTAATTGATAAGTTTTATGAGATTAGGCAGCATTCTCCCGAGGGATTTCAGGATACTAGTTGGGACAGAAAATGTGCATGCCTTTTGCATGATCCTGCAGAATGGTGGAGTTTCAATGATGCTTCAACATCTAAATATATTGTAAGTTTTCATAATCTTCTAGTTTTTATTTTTTTCATCATGAAGGTGTAAATTTGATATAATCTGAGGTTGAACTATTAGTCAACACAGACTCGTTGTAAATTTGATATAACCTGAGGTTGAACTAGCAGTCAAC
This sequence comes from Prunus avium, assembly GCF_002207925.1. The sequence continues at coordinate 237,913 of NW_018922038.1, read as the reverse complement.
ACAGACTCGTTACTTTCTAACCTGAGTTTGAGCTTGAGGAGACAGTAGATCTAAAGGAGTAACGTAAGAATTACCAAACATCCGACATCTCTTTGCTGAGGGCCTTGAAAACAAGAAAGGAAGGGAAACACATAGGCATCTTAAAACAACTAATCTGTGAGCAGTCATGATGGAAATTGTGGCCTACATAACTATTTAATGCATACACCCAAAACTAGTAACTAGTCTAATTATTTACTTTTTGTTTGTTAGTAGTGGTTGTTGCTATATATATATATATTTTTTTTTTGAATAGAAACATTTTGAAAGGATAAAAAAGGAGGACATTTAGAACACAGACAAAAAGAAAGAAGCAATAGGCAGTGAAACAAACACAAGGCCACACAACACAGAAAACAAAATAGCCACGCAAAAGACAACCTCTTAAGATACTACAGCAAGCAGATTGTGAATAATTGTAGGATAGGATATATCCTTAAAAGCAAGGGAGGTTGATGCCCAAAGGGCAGCCCAAAACTTCACTCTATCCCATAACTCTACCACTCCCACTCCTTTATAATCCTCAAAGATTCTCCTGTTACGTTCCAGCAAAAGGTTCTAGATCACTGCCTGCATCTGACTGCCCCAAAGAGTTTTAGCTTTCTTTCCCCTTCCCAAAGCATCAAATTTGATGGAAAAAAGTTCGAAACAGCCTTTTGGTATTACCCACACAGTGTTAACTTCCTTCAATAACGTCTCCCACAACTTTAGAGAGAAAGGGCAATGAAGGAGGAGGTGGTCCGCACTCTCCCCCGCCTTATTACAGAGAGCACACCAGTGAGGGCTAAGGCACATATAGGGGCAGTGTCTTTGTAATGTATCACCTGTATTTAGTTTTCCCAACACCGCTTGCCACCCAAAAATCTTAACTTTCGGAGGAGTCTTGGCCTTCCAAATTTGAGTGTAAGGAGAGAAAACCTCCCCTTCACCAACATTCTGAATATGAGAACATAGAGAATGACAGGAGAATAGACCGGAGGGGTTTAGCTTCCATCTTCTCTTATCCAATCTGGAAGTGACCAACCTCACCCCCTCCAATAAGTCATTTTTTATAGAAGTAGGGGCAGTATGTTCTTTACTTATAGAATTGATATTTTTGTTGTACTTGTGGTATCATTATTTAGATTGCATATACAAATAGGCCACTCTCTGTAGTTGAGCGACAGTCCAGGATGTTGATATTGGGAATACAAGATTGAAGTTGAGTTATCATAAATTTTGGTTTAGTTTCTTTTGCTTTTCTTTGTTCTTTCCCTGTTCTGTATCAAGCCATTCTTTGTCAATGGACGCTCCTTTTCTTGTTAGAAGACTGTTATTTGTACTAGTTGCTCAAAGTTGGTCTCAACTTTAATATAGATTAGGGCCTTTCCTTTGGGTTGAAGCACTCACACAAGTTGTGGGTTATATTTAAATCGAATTGAAAGCTCACTTCTCAACTTGTGATTCACATGATTCCTGATTGTGGGACACATGGATATCTCTCATTTTTGTTGCTAACTTTCAGGTTAATCTTCTAGTTTGTTTTGTCACATAAAACATGATAATTAGTATATCAATACTTGGCAATCCATAAAAACATAATCAATCCATAGATTAGAAAAGTAGTATAGATTGACTGTGCTCTCTCTGTGCATCTTGTGAATCAAAATAGGACGTTGCCCTTCTGATTTAGTTTCCATATTGAATTAATCTATTTAAAACTTTTGTCAAAGTAACTAGATTAAGATTGTATGTCCTGTATGCAACTTGAGTAACTTATCCTCAGACAGAGTGCATTAGAGGAAGAGCTTGAGAGGATGAGGAACTCTGTAGATAATCTTCGAAACAGGCTACAAGTGGTAAGGAACTTGCTTTGTAAGCTTTGTGTTGCACACTGAATTTCTTTGTATATTTTTCAAAAATGTATTTTTCTGTGACATGTAGGGTTTGGAAATCGAAAATCATTTAAAGAGGAGAGTTGGTGAATTGGAAAAGAAAAAAGTAAGTACATGCTTGAATAAGATAAGGTTCAATATCAGTTTTATTTGCTTACTTTAACTCTGAGTGGCTTAGATGCAGATCCTTACAGATAAAATGATAAAGAATGAAATTGCAGAATTGCATCATTACCATTCTCAGCATAGAGTTCATATAATAAATCTACTTAATGAGGGAAAGGCTAGTATCAAATCAATATGTGATGCAATAGAGGAAAAGAGTAGGCAAATTGATGTGGGCAGACTACAAAAGGTGGGGCCTTCTCCGGTAGATGTAAAGCAAGACAAATATGAATGCCAAGATGTACATGAAAATGCTGAAGCTGGACCTCAGTTGTTATCCGAGGTTTGTTCACAGCTGGTTTTTGCTGCATGCTTGCTTATTTTCCTCTCTCTCTCTCTCTCTCTCTCTCTCTCTCTCTCTCTCTCTCTATTATTGGTAGAGTTTACTGCATAATCTTTTCAACATCCAGTTAGTTGATTTTTTCTTGGAAGCTGGGAATAATAGGAGATAATTTCTCATTGTTGTTTCAACATATGTCTTCACAAGGTTTGTTCAATAACTATGATGTAGAGCTATTTATTGAACAGCGATGCAGGAGTTCCTTCAAAATAGGAGGGTGGTGCTTGAATTGAATCTTAAGAAGAGACACTTAGTCTGATTAGAGCAAGCTGTCATTCTGTCTTAGATGAACACTAAAGGGCTGAATGGAAGCAAGAAACATATTAATAGGAGAATCTGAAATGATAGGACTGGTAGACTTTTGGCCGACTTTGATGTCGACTCACACTCATGACAACTGATATTTTTATGCATAGTGTTGTTTTCAAGTTATATTATTGTCTGTTGGGTGAGGAGAGGCGGTGCAACGCCAACCCAATTGGAGGAAACTGCTTACTAACAATCAATGGTGCTTGACACCAGACATCTTTGTGGACTTTTAGTCTGAATGACTCCAAAGATAAGCACTAGAGTGCTTGAAAGTGCTCTCTGCTCTATAATCTGTGGCTGGTGGACTCAGTTTTCTAGTTAGAATAATAGTGGGCAAAAGAAGCTCGGAGGGTGCTTATAAACTGAGTTGCTCTGTGCTCTACATTTGCTTGTTGCTTATATATTCCATCTTGGTTGCAGAATAGTGGAACTGTCTTATCAGAATTTGTGGCAGTTGGAGGGAACGATTCCTCTGAAGCCCTTGCACAGGCGTTGCAAGATAAGGTTTTTGCTTTCTTTAACCTACTGGAAAAATCTCTGATCATTCTTTTTCTTGAGACTTTGTCATGAATGCTCCTGATTTGTGGTTACTGTTCATTTTTTTTCCTCAACCATGAATATTTTTCAGGTTGCAACGTTATTGCTTTTATCACAGCAGGAAGAAAGGCATTTACTGGACAGAAATGTGAGCGCCGCTCTTGAAAGAAAAATAGAAGAGCTTCAGAGAAACTTACTACAGGTAATTTCTGTAAATGCTCATCTGTCAGAATTACTTGTATGCGCTGAATATAACTAAACCTAACTGGCCATTATCTCGGGGGGTGTTGTATGTGATTTGCTGGTAAGTCATAAATTATCACATGGAAGACTGAACCGTACATATATGACCGATTGAACTCTAACTATCATGTTAATTTGACAACTCTCACTTAAATATCTGACCTCCATTTCATAAAAGGGAAACATTAGGATTAGGGTCTATTTGTTGTTTCTCTTCAAGAAAAGAAAATATAAAGGAAACCTTATCTGCTGATGGTATTATTATTTTGCATATTGTGTAAGCATTTTGATGGTAAGTGACCTTCATGGATCACTTGCCTTGTTATTCCATTATGTGCATGAATTTTTTGATGCCTTTGTTCAAAGATCTATTTGCCTGTTTCGTTGTTACCTTAAAATAATAATGTTGTTTGGGTTCATTGATGAACTGTGCAATTATTCTTTTTGGTTCAGGTTACCAACGAAAAGGTAAAAGCTCTAATGGAGTTTGCACAATTGAAGCAGGATTATCACCAGCTTAAAGAGTGAGATTTCTTCTTTTATGTTTAAAATGTTGGCATTAATTATGTTATTTCTGTCACTACTTTTAATTTATGGAAACGATAAGTAGTAAAACTTTAGTTCTGGAAATTTCTATTTTGGAGCTTGAGATGTGCCCATGTGAGTTAGTACTTAGTAGATCCACTTTATCTGGACGAGTTAGCAATTTATGAGCCGCCCACAAAATTTTCCCTAACTCCCTAGTGATTTTGTGAACATATCCTGGGTCCTTTGAACTAACCCTCTAAAATGAGACTAAATATTGGAATTTATTAAATAAGTTGTGTAAAATCGTACTCATTAAGAAATTATTCACCATAGTATATGATTGACCAGATTTTATGAACAATTTAGAAGTTATGATAATTTTATGGGAAAAGAGAATGTTCGGGTCAAATGTTAAATTGAACCGAGAAATGTTGGATTATATGACACTTTACGAACCTGACATAAGGAACGTAACATGTTAAGATTGGTGATTGAGAATGCTATCACTAATCTTCTTTTTCCAAGGAGTATACTATCTTCATTGCCTTTATGTTGCTTCAGTAACTTATTGAAAGTACTACTGATGATAATGTGCAGGAGAATTGGTCAGGAGACAAATAGAGAAAATTTGCTTGCTGAAATTGGGGATCGAAAAGCAGTTACTCATGAAAGGGATGGAAGGATAAAGAGCTTGTTGAAGAAAACGTATTTGAGCCGTTGGGTTGGCCCTCCAAACTTTAGGGGAATTGAAGCTGAAGGTGGCCTAAATATCGAGGGGAACAGGAGGTCCAATAGTAGCATGGAGTTTGCCAGGTTAGTGAATATATTTCGAGTAAATTTGAATTGAATGATACATCACTATAGATGCTTGGTTCTTGCATATGCATCACTGTTGATTTCACTCACTGACATTAGAAGATATGACATTAAAATTCCTTTTTATACTTCTTGTTTTGTGTCCTCTCAGAATGAAAATTGAAATTGCAACACTTAGGGAAAGCATGGGAAGTATGGAGCATTTGACTAATACAGTTCACAGGCTTCGTCTATCTCTTTCAAAGGTCTGATGGACGTTCAAGATGTTCTTGTTTATTATATGTGAACTTTCATTATATAATATTCTTTAATCAATTGCTAGCATCGAAACAATGTTCGTCCATCGAAAGCTAGGCTGTTTTAGCAGTATTCCTTTTATCTACAGTGAAGTCAATGTGTTCAGTGTTTCTGCCTTAATCTACTGTGTAGGCCAAAGAGTCGGTAACTTCTGGAAGTACAACGGTTACTAGCCTATCAGAAACTGTCAACAACATTATTTATGAGGCGAAACTAGTGAAGACTGCACTTGGAAGCTCCCTACCAATCAGTTGGTCAGCAGACACAGACGTTGAATTCAATGATCATAGTATCTGCAATGAGCCTGGTCATTTTTCTGGGGAGACCAGCCACGAGAAGATAGATTCTGTTTTTGCTGCTGGATTTGAGATGGTGGAGCTCCTGATACTTGCAGCGCAGATATTGAAGGATAACATGAGCAAAACCGGTTCCTGAGATAGAAGCCAAGTGATCTACAAATACTTTGGTAATGGATCCTGATGATGGCTTGGATGCCAAGCAAAACTGGTATCTTTGAAGAAATTGGTGCTCAGTAAATGGTTATAAAGAGAGAGCGGGATAACGACGGTTCTTTACAAAGTAGAAAATATCTGCAGCACAAGGAGAGGTGAAAACGAAACTCTCAGTCAAGGAGGGCTGAGTACCGGCTCATGCAGTAGCTTGTCATTGTACATTTATAACCGATTGTATTTTAAATCTGTTTGTCCGACGAGTGATTAGGGATTTCAACCCCTTAGAACTTGCATGGATGTATATATGTGTTGCTCATGTACAGTATATTGATAATTTAATTGGGTTGAGTTTGTCTAACAAAAGCTGATGCAATCCTTTGTCATACAAATTTACTGGAATGGTGCCCTGGCATATTAACCAATTTACTAGAAGTTACTTCACCTTGGTGATTTGTAACCGTTGGAAATTACCGTTTTAGGGGTTTTACTTAAGTAATCCAATTACTTAATCAAATGTGTTGTGTTGGTGACATGAAAGCTGTTCTGGTATATAAAATGAATTCTCTTGGCCTCCTCAAATGATAATATGAATAAACATCACTAGGGACTTGAAACTTTTCAGAAATGTGACCCAACACAGGGAAAAGTAGAAGAATCTGAAATCTTCAAAATGCTACAGAAAAACCCTCATACATTAAACAGATGCAGGAACAAGCCGCAGAACAAACTATTCATATCAGAGTACAATCAATGTCATGATACATCAGAGCACCGACATATCATGAGCCGGAAACAAAATAAGACACATCAATGACGGAAATGGTGGAAATCACATAAAGAGCAAGTAAGCATGGGGGTTTTTCTTTTTTCAAGTGGATTATGATTCAGCAGCAATCTCCATAGCAGTGACTTGCTCAGTCATGGAATGCTTTTCGCCTTCATTCTCAAGCTGGCTGTAATTTCCTTTTTCCTTGAAGAGTTGGATGTGGTGGTGTTTGCAGTAAAGCTTGCCTTCATGTGCAATATAATTAGATGGGCTTATGGTGCAACCTCCATGTGTGCATTTGAAGCAGCTCCTGTGGTATGGGGTCCCATTGACCGAAACCTTTGAAGACAGTAATCAAGATTAGCTAGATGTTTAAGTTTTATAAACAATAGCTGTTTCTTTTTGTGAAATTTCAAATTAATTACCTTCTCAGTTGGATAAACGGTCTTCTGACAGCCCACGCATTTTTCTCTGGTACCAGCAAACAAGTCTGAGACTGACTTGCCATTCTGCAAGAGCCCAATTTAGTTCTTATTAGCACATATATAAATTATTTATCTTCAAACCAATAAAAATCACTTCCTTTAGGGTTCTAGAGTGCTTGAATTTATATCAACACAGTGAGAATTCATGAATTCATATCAACTCCACAAGATCCTATATGGGTCTCACAACTTATATCATAAGTCCCATATGAGAGACTTGGGAATTTTTTATTTTTATTTTACCTCACTTGGGTTAAAAAGAGAGATCATTTACCTCTTTATCAGCAGTAGGTTTCTCCGGCTTCAAGATTTTCGGTGTCCCTGAAAGAAAATTGACAAAGAAAAGTTGGTAAATGAATATTTTTTATTTACGTAGTGCTTTTAAGGAATTCAGAAGTGAATTATTTTTGACTTTTTACCTTCAAAACTCTTGTCCAGGCTGCCAGTTCGCTTGAAGAGCTGATCATAGTGAGGCCTGCAGTAAAGGACCCCCTCAAATGAACAGTAGTTGCTCAGCTGCAAATGGAGAAGATAGAGAAGACGATATTACTGAGCTTTCCTTCAACTAAGTTACTGAATTTTTACTTTGAAATTAAGCAAAACCATAAGGATTGAAGAAAGCTAAAAATTTTATTGTTCCACTTATACATGTTTCCTGAATGAAAATGTTGTACACACATGCACCGATCAAAATTTCTAATTGACACCTCAAGTGCATGCATGGAACAAGCACAAAAAATTGAATATCTCTAATTTTGTTGATTCACCAACTTCAAACTAACGATCTTATGTACCATCTCTAATTGACACCTCAAGTGCATGCATGAAACAAGCACACAAAATTGAATATCTCTAATTTTGTCGATTCACCAACTTCAAACTAACAATCTTATGTATCATATCTCTAATAGAAGTATAACTTAATTGTGTGCGACATGATTAATTAGGATGGTACAAATAGCGAGAAAAAAAATATACGTATGATCTTAAATAAATTAATACATCCATTGGCAACATAATGAAGAGAAAGAGAGAGATTGACATGCATGCAAATATATATACCTTGAGGGTACCCGTGCAGTGGTGGCATCGGAAGCAAGCCTTGTGGTAAATTCTGGAATCGGCGGCCAACCTATCTTTAGTTCTTATTAGCACATATATAAATTATTTATCTTCAAACCAATAAAAATCACTTCCTTTAGGGTTCTAGAGTGCTTGAATTTATATCAACACAGTGAGAATTCATGAATTCATATCAACTCCACAAGATCCTATATGGGTCTCACAACTTATATCATAAGTCCCATATGAGAGACTTGGGAATTTTTTATTTTTATTTTACCTCACTTAGGTTAAAAAGAGAGATCATTTACCTCTTTATCAGCAGTAGGTTTCTCCGGCTTCAAGATTTTCGGTGTCCCTGAAAGAAAATTGACAAAGAAAAGTTGGTAAATGAATATTTTTTATTTACATAGTGCTTTTAAGGAATTCAGAAGTGAATTATTTTTGAGTTTTTACCTTCAAAACTCTTGTCCAGGCTGCCAGTTCGCTTGAAGAGCTGATCATAGTGAGGCCTGCAGTATAGGACCCCCTCAAATGAACAGTAGTTGCTCAGCTGCAAATGGAGAAGATAGAGAAGACGATATTACTGAGCTTTCCTTCAACTAAGTTACTGAATTTTTACTTTGAAATTAAGCAAAACCATAAGGATTGAAGAAAGCTAAAAAATTTATTGTTCCACTTACACATTTTTCCTGAATGCAAATGTTGTACACACATGCACCGATCAAAATTTCTAATTGACACCTCAAGTGCATGCATGAAACAAACACACAAAATTGAATATTTCTAATTTTGTCGATTCACCAACTTCAAACTAACGATCTTATGTACCATATCTCTAATTGACACCTCAAGTGCATGCATGAAACAAGCACACAAAATTGAATATCTCTAATTTTGTCGATTCACCAACTTCAAACTAACGATCTTATGTACCATATCTCTAATAGAAGTATAACTTAATTGTGTGCGACAAGATTAATTAGGATGGTACAAATAGCGAGAAAAAAATGTATACGTATGATCTTAAATAAATTAATACATCCATTGGCAATATAATGAAGAGAAAGAGAGAGATTGACATGCATGCAAATATATACCTTGAGGGTACCCGTGCAGTGGTGGCATCGGAAGCAAGCCTTGTGGTAAATTCTGGAATCGGCGGCCAACCTATCGACCAAGTACACCGTCTTTTCGCAAGCCGTGCACTTTTGTGTGGTGCCTGCAAAGGTAGCCATGGTCTACGGCTTCCAATCCACAACCTCAGCTCACCACCAACCAACCCTTTAAAAATGAAGACCAAGAGAGAGCCTGCAGCAGCTTGCCTTTTAATCCCTAATGAACAAAATAATAAAATTCCCTTAATCCCTCTCTGTTTTTCTCTCCTCTGCCTCTTTATCGAAAACGAGAGAAGAAAGCGGAAGGAGATCAAAAGTGGTGGTTGAGAGAGAATTGCGGGTGACTAGAAAGCAAATTCATAGATGAACAGATGGCAATGGCTGGCCATTTGGCAATCATTTTGTCCGAACTTAAAGCAATTCCATTTCATCAATATATCATTTCGAGCCTTTTTCTTTTGTCATAATATCTACTTTTATTTACTATTTTCCTATAATTTCACGCTTTTATGAATGATAATTTGGCAAATACCATGAACAAAATCATGGGTCCAAAACATGCATAAAAGTTAATAGTTAATGTTGATGACTAAAATAGTAGATAAACTGTTGTCCTAATTGCTGATAAGTAAATCACCCACGATGAATGCGGTGTTAGTTGAATTGGCCCAGGTCTTTGGTATGCTGTCAAGTGATCCTGAGTTCAAATCCTCATGGTACCCGTACATGGAGTCATTTTATAATGAGGGTAAGGCCCTTAGATAAGGTCCTATATCTTCACCCTCGGATTAAACTAACTAATTTAATCCAACAATTAAGAGATGAAACCTCATCTAAGTGCCTTAAATAAGGCCCTCATTATAGAATTATTGCCTTTGAGTGTGAGTTTTACCTCTACTTACTTTGGCCCAAAAGAAAAAAAACCACCCACGATATTTCTTTCTTTTTCAAAGGTGATGGGCCTTAGGGTTTCTCGATTACCAAAATTCATCATGAAGCACCTAGCTGGGTTCAGGTTTCTTTTTCCCTCCTAATTATAATTCTTTTGGTCAACATGTATAATTATAAATTATGATTATATCTTCTTTAGGCTTGTTAATGATCGATGTGAACAATTTAGCTGTGCATGAACTGGCCTAATTATAAATTGGTGTCCCCCTCTCTTAAAGGATTTTCTCCTTACCAAAGGGTAGTAAGCTGAACATGTTTATTTATTCTGTTTCTCATTTTATTTATTTTCAGTTTTTTGAATTACAGTCTGAGCATGCTTGTTCCACTTTGTGATAAATGTGCCAAAAAAAATACCCTGCAATTGGGAATGGGCCTAAACTCATAAACAATTGGCCTGACATCTGTCAAAAGATTAGGTTTATTGAAACATGGAGCTAATTCCAATTATCTTTGTCCCTATCACATCTGCAATTATTTTTTTTTCTTAGTACAAGCGATTGGGGAGGGGATTGACATAAATATTCACTGGGTGCTTGAGAATTTCGAACCTCTGCCCACATGAGTGGAGTAGAGGTGCAATTTAAATCCTAATTTCTTATTAAACATATTAATATTAAGTTGATCCAATGCACACATCAGGACATTTTGATTAAATAGTTCATCTTGTGTGGACCACAATTAATGTGTTTTACTGTAACAGTTACAGAAACTACATTGAAGGTCAGATCCCATATCCACAGGCACATGTAGACTAGAAAACAAAAGAAACCAGATCAATAGGATGGCAAAAGAAAACCAATCTTATATTACAATAATTATACACTGCACAAGAAGAATATCATTGACAGGGCATTTGGTCTAGTGGTATGATTCTCGCTTTGGGTGCGAGAGGTCCCGAGTTCGATTCTCGGAATGCCCCTTTTGCCCAACTTTTTATTTTCTTCTTGTTCAATTTTAGCCAGAAATCCATGTACATAATTGCATAATGTATCCTTCTCCATGATTGCTCAACCAAACACTTTTTTGAAATCCCTCAATCTGCTAAAGCCAACAAGAATATGAACAGAAATTTATACAACACATGCTTTTGTTGTTGACAAGTACACATCAATTGCCTGACAACAAAATGTGATCTATGCATGCAACATACTCCTCTTGATTTTGATGCAAAAGATGAAGAGTTTTCAATTCTTGAAATGCCACTAATGCAAGGTTGGGGGTCCAAAGGTGCTTTCACAAAATGGACCACTTGCAACATTTTATCAATACTTATGCAGATTTCTATCAATACTTAATTGTAAGCAAACCAATCCTAGATTAAGATAATTAGCATTTTCAGGTGTTCATTGCTATTGTGAGGGCATTTGGTCTAGTGGTATGATTCTCGCTTTGGGTGCGAGAGGTCCCGAGTTCGATTCTCGGAATGCCCCTTTTTTTTTGTTTTGGGGATATTTTTCCTTCTTTTTTGCTTTGTTCCTATTTCATTATAGCTAGAAATCTACCCACATTCACATAGTATCAGGAACATATAAATTACTGAAAAAACTCGACTCAATCAGATACTGTAGAAACACATGAGTTGCCTGATCGAAAAAATGTGATGCGTGCAACATATGATTTGGATGCAAAAGATAAAGAGTTCGATTCTCGAAACCCCGTTGATCTAGTCCAATGATTCTTGCTTGGACATAGTTCAAGTTGTTTCAGGAAATGAATGCCACACTTGTAATAGTTTACAAAGCATGAAGCATGTGAACTGAAAATCAACTCAAAAACAGTTTTCAATCTATAGCTTCAATAAATATTTAGCAAGCAAGAATGTGTTAAATCTGTAACCTAGAGAAACCGACGTGACAATCGTACCACGCAAAGTAGCATCATGCCGTTTCTTAATTATGCGTTAATCAAATCCTTAATTTTAAGCTAATCAACATGAAGCCCCTCCCTACCCTAGTGTGTATTTTTACTAGAATTTTGAATTTTTATTGTCGCAGTCATACAACCAACTTCAGGGTAAAACATTACCTTAGAAGTCAAACATGTAAATAGCAAAAAAGAAAACAGCTGGATCAATGGGTTAACAAAACAAAACCAATCAATCCTAAAGCCAGCTAATTATGATTTGCAGATATTAGTTGTCATCATGAGGGCATTTGGTCTAGTGGTATGATTCTCGCTTTGGGTGCGAGAGGTCCCGAGTTCGATTCTCGGAATGCCCCCTTTTTTTTTTTGTCGGCGATATTTTTCTTCTAACAGAGGATCCCTTCATTTTTTTTGGGTCAGAATTCTAACAGAGGATTCAAATTACTCTAAAACTATGCTATTTTAAAAAACAATTACTTTTTTAATTGCAATATCACAAAAAAAATAAATTAAACAACGAAAAGGCATGATGAAGGAGAAGCAGATGTTATTATGAAACCCAAATAAGCCACCTTTTTCTCACCTGAGCTAAGTTTGCAGTTTGCAAAGAAGTCTTGATCTTTCTCATCATCAACTTCAACACACAAGAAAAAAGGTGGGCTGACCAAAAATTGGAAAAAAAGAAAACACAGAGGAGTAAGGAAAAGAAAATTATGGGGTTCTGCAGTTTGAGTTTGTGTGGAGTTTTAAGATTTTCGAATTTCTTTTGGGTGGTGGTGGGTTTTTGAAGTTTTGAGCTGAAAAGGAGCTTTAAAGCCGAAAGAAATCTTTAATATTTCACTGTGGGCTCTGGACTCTGCTTTATATTCTGGCGCCGCGTGGGTGTTCTTTAGCCTTGAATTTCTCGCCTATGTGAAGCGGGAACGTCCTAGAACAAGTTAGTATATGGTAATATTTTATTAATATTTTAATCAATTTAAGTTTAAAGAAACGGGTTCTCGTTTCCACGTCATCATTTAACATAATCTTTAACAGTTATTCTCATAGTAGAATCACATTTCAACATAAGAACAAACATGCCTTAAGGGTACAATTGCGGGTTCTCATTTGCACATCATCACTTAACAGAATCTTTAACGGTGCGAGAGGTCCCGAGTTCGATTCTCGGAATGCCCCCTTTTTTTTTTTGTCGGCGATATTTTTCTTCTAACAGAGGATCCCTTCATTTTTTTTGGGTCAGAATTCTAACAGAGGATTCAAATTACTCTAAAACTATGCTATTTTAAAAAACAATTACTTTTTTAATTGCAATATCACAAAAAAAATAAATTAAACAACGAAAAGGCATGATGAAGGAGAAGCAGATGTTATTATGAAACCCAAATAAGCCACCTTTTTCTCACCTGAGCTAAGTTTGCAGTTTGCAAAGAAGTCTTGATCTTTCTCATCATCAACTTCAACACACAAGAAAAAAGGTGGGCTGACCAAAAATTGGAAAAAAAGAAAACACAGAGGAGTAAGGAAAAGAAAATTATGGGGTTCTGCAGTTTGAGTTTGTGTGGAGTTTTAAGATTTTCGAATTTCTTTTGGGTGGTGGTGGGTTTTTGAAGTTTTGAGCTGAAAAGGAGCTTTAAAGCCGAAAGGAATCTTTAATCTTTCACTGTTGTCTCTGGACTCTGCTTTATATTTTGGCGCCGCGTGGGTGTTCTTTAGCCTTGAATTTCTCGCCTATGTGAAGCGGGAACGTCCTAGAAATAAGTTAGTATATGGTAATATTTTATTAATATTTTAATCAATTTAAGTTTAAAAAAAACGGATTCTCGTTTGCACGTTATCACTTAACAGAATCTTTAACAGTCATTCTCATACCAGAATCACATTTCAATATAAGAACAAACATGCCTTAAGGGTACAACTGCGGGTTCTCATTTGCACATAATCACTTAACAGAGTCTTTAAAAGTCATTCTAACAGCAGAATCACATTGCAACATAAGGACAAACATGCCGGGTACAACTGAGGGTACCAAACCCGTTGGCGACTAAAACCAACATCTTAATCTTGACTTGAGAGTTTTGAATTATTATTATTAATGGTCCTTTGATAAAATATTCACTTTGTTGGAAGAGCTCTTTTAAGCTTAAATTTTCTAGAGAATAGTTGTTGAATAAAAAGAATTTGGGATTGTTGAGTGCTGGTTGTTAGCTAGATGTTTTAATTTCTACAATTTCAATTGGTAAAAGAGTGAAAGGGGTAACCAAACACTGCAGATTACATAACTCAGAGACTCAAACTCGTTAACCAAAATAATCATATGCAACGACTGTACATTACAATTCACAGAGTCAAATCCTATACAATAAAACTCAAATCATAGCGTTCCAACTTCCAACAGTGAGACAAGGGTGCTGCAATGACCCATATGCCTACCCCAAAGCAACACACAAGGTAGTTTGCACCAAGCACATAACAGAAGATCATGGTCATATATCAACAAACCCGAATGGGCAAACAGCGAAAGTCACTTCGAAAATGGATTGAAGGAAATCCACTCGCAGAAATGGAAGTATGTCATCCGGTACGAACAAGAAAACTCAATTTTTTGATTTGGAATGCTTTACTAGCCAGTCGATGACTGTATCGATGTTGGTGGAGTTCTTGCAAGAAATCATGAAGCAGCAAACTTCCCTATCAGTAATGGACTTGAGATCCCTGCACCGCAGAAACCAATGCTTAATACATGATTCATGTATAAAATTAAAATGAACTTTATGCTTCATTTTCCTAAGTCCAAGAATGTGCAAATCATCAATGTTATGCTGCACTTCATATCAAGCACAAGAAGTTTGTTTGATGAGTGTTCCAAACAAAGCTTAGACAAAGATTCTTCACTTACAATTCTTGTGTCAAATCCTGCTTAGACAGAGCTTCCTTTTTGTCAATCTTGTTACCCAGTACTAGCAAGGGAATGCCATTTAGTGATGGCTTACTCAACAAGTCATGAAGTTCTCTTCTCGAGACCGACAAGTTATCATGATCAGCAGCATCCACAACATAACTGCAACAGACAAAAATCGGAAAAATATAAAAATAAATACAACACAGCTGGTGAATTCAGTTATATGATCAAATTAACTTGCCAAGATTTCAGCAGAAAGTTGCTTACAAAAGATAAACATCTTACGCAAGGCTAGTAAATAAATATATAAAGAAAAATGTCAAGAAAAGACGGCATCTCTAGTATCTGACCAGCAATTATCAACTCTGCAATGATAACGTTGCTTACAAAGTGTACATATAAAAGAGATAAATACATACACAATAGAAGAAACTGCACGGCAATATCTTTCCCACATGCTTCGAAACCTTGGTTGACCACCAAGATCCCACAACTTTATTGTGACATTCCCTTTTGTTACTTTCCTCATATTGAATCCAACCTGTAGATATGAAAGATACATATGTGAGATATCTAAAGTAATACTAAATTACAACATATAATTTTGGCAATACAAATGACAAGTTCTGAATAAAAAAATTGAAGACATTTTCCTAGAGACAAATTTAAACTTGTGTAATTCTTGAGAAAGATGACATACCGTCGGGATCATGTCTTCACTATATCCACCAGTCTAAGAATAAGATCAAGAAGCAAAATTTAGCCATCAGCACGAAACCAACACAGGGAGAAAAGGACATACAAACATATTGCACCACAACCAAATGAATATATTTACTTACTGCAATAACATTTACAAGTGATGTTTTCCCAGCATTTTGAAGGCCTATCAAAGATAGCTCCATTTCTTGCTTGAAAAAGAGGCTACAAGAGGGGAGAAAAGATACTAATAAGCAAGTTATTTAATCAATTGTAAAAGGTTGTTTCCAACCAAAAAAGGGTAGGTAACCAAACTGAAATATTCAACAATTTCACTTATAAGTTGTGACATCATTCTGCCCAACTTAATGCATACATTTGGTGACTGATAAACACTGTGAGCTGTAAAGTAAGCAATGAACATCAGTTGGATACACACATTAAGAAATAGTAAATTCAGTGGCTTCTTAGTTGATCAAATTCCAGGCAACCTAAAAATACCATAAATAAACCAATCCAGGAAACACTAAAATAAACCAAAAAACAGATTCAAGTCTTTAGCAGAATATGTTATTCAAAGACAACAGTTGAGATATGCTAATTCAGCACCAGTACATACATATCCAATCCTTTTAAAACCTATGGAAGCAACAATATGCAGATATAAATTACCGACTTTATTCTCCAAAAACGAAAATCAACCGTGCGCACAGGCACGAAGACACCTCCATCATTGAAGGAAATAATCTGGTTTAAACTAGTTCCCTAGCACTATAATTCTTTTCTCCAAAGATCAACCAAATTTAGCCTCCAAAACTATTCCCAGACCCAAATTTGACAGTTTTTCAGTAAAAAAAACACCAGAAACATTGGTTCTAGATTAATTCAATTCCCAATCATGTCTTGATTCACGAATTCTACATACTGACAATTTGAGAATCAAAAGTTCAGCTCTTTTCTTTTTCGCCTGTTCCCATCAGCCAAACTAAAAGCAAGAAAATCTAAAACTCTTCTCAAAGCTAAACCCAATTTCGAAGAAGCGAAAACAATGCAACATAGATGGAAAATCCAATAAAAAAATCACAAATTCCAAGTCCTACGTCGTTATCCATGGTATTAGTATTAACTTAGCGGGAAATTCCAATTTTTCCCGCTCCACGACAACGAAAACTTAAAGAGATTGTTTTAGACCAAAAAAAAAAAAAAAAAACTTAAAAGAGATTTCAAATTTCCATAAAATCAAACTGGTATTCTATTTCCCAGACTTTCTCAGCATCCAAACAACGAGAACAACAAAATCAAGATGAACTAAAAATCCAAACTATAAACAGAATAGAAACTCTACCTTCGTAGCCAATTGAGAAAAGCTTCCCACAACCCCATTGAGAAGGAGCAAATACAAGAACAAATCCAAAACCTTTTTCAATTCTAGGGTTTTGAACGATTTCAGATTATCCGCATTGAAATTCTCTCTCTGCAGCTCTCTGTCTGTGCGTTTGGAATTCCTTTTCTGTCAGCAAAGAAATTATAACAACTTTCAAAAGAAAAAGAAAAAAATATAATGAAAGATAATTAATCAGAGAAATTGAGGAATGTTCCTTTTATTCATACACGCGTCTTCTGAAGAGTGAAGGAGGGTATTGGATCTTGGAGACACCTGTGATGATATTATTAGTGGAGAATAACCACGCGCTCTGGTGAAATGTGGGTTGGTTTATGGTACTGCCAAAAGTTGAAGCTGGGAAATGGTAAAACGACGTCGTAAATGATTTTTGAAGGTGAAAGATATTGTCTAGTCCAGACTGTTCAAATCAACTTGCAGCTCATCCAATCAACAATTTGCCAGGTTGGCTTTTTGACCAGAATATTGTGAGGACCTTAAAAGTGTTTCAATTCAAGTTTAAAATGTATTGAATTTTGCTAATGTCAGTCGCTCATAAACACTCACTGTGTATTTATGAAATTTGAACGTTTAATGTTGATCGCTCGTAACGGCTATGATGGTTGCTCATAATCACCCACAATGCATCGATAATTTTTAAACGTTGATCTGGTACGAATCACACATGCATAAATGGTTAGAATTCGATAACATACACATGAGTTTTTTTAAATTTTAATTCAATAGAAACTTTATTAGATAAACTTCAACAGTACAATCAAATACATTAACAAGATATCTAAAATACCAATCTCAAAATGGCAACAAATTAATATGCTAAAAGCAAAACTAACGCGGACAAAAGCTGCACTAAAACTACTAGCCCACATTACTACAATAAGTCATACGCCCAAACAAAGCCTACAAACCCAACATAACCAAAATCCTATATCAACCCATGAGCCTAAACGAATCCTACCATTACCACTTGAAGAAGCGTTGTCACAGCCAAACCCACCATCACATCCATAACAGATCTGGGGAAAATATGATTTCCAGCGATCTACCTGCGTATAAGAGCGAACAAATAAACGAAAACAACGACTTTGCCAAAGAATAATTGGGTGATTTGCAGCAACCTCCATCAAAGACGATGTAGAATCAAATTTAAAGAACATAAGCGGCATTATCGAATCCTACCATTACCACCTGAAGAAGCGTTGTCACAGCCAAACCCACCATCACATCCGTAACAGATCTGGGGAAAATATGATTTCCAGCGATCTACCTGCGCATAAGAGTGAACAAATAAACGAAAACAACGACTTTGCCAAAGAACAATTGGGTGATTTGCAGCAACCTCCATCAAAGACGATGTAGAATCAAATTTAAAGAACATAAGCGGTATTAGGTAGCGGATTTTGAGAGTAGAATTTGATTAAGAACATAGACTAAAAGAGGTGATGAGAACTTCAATATAATTATGGCTTAGAAGAAACCACCACAATGAGCTTTTTATTCAAAACACCCTAGTGGACTTATTCACTAATTTAATTAAAAGGAAAAGACTAGAAGAGAGGAGGGGGAGGAGGGGCAGTGACGCTTCTTCCTCCTCCCCTTGTATGGAATTTTCTTTTAAGACTCATAGAGGGAGGAGAGAAGCGGCTAAAATTTGGGAGGATTGCATTTTCATTTTTGTTTCGCTACAATTGTACGTACACGATTTATCTTGGCACAATTCACTAACTTAAAAGGAAAAGACTAGAAGAGAGGAGGAGGAGGAAGGGCAGTGACGCTTCTTCCTCCTCCCCCTGTATGGAATTTTCTTTTAATTAACTCATAGAGGGAGAGAAGCGGCTAAGATTTGGGAGGATTGCATTTTCATTTTTGTTTCGCTACAATTGTACGTACACGAGTTATCTTGGCACAACTCTTACTCCCCTTTTAGGCTGGTAGCTTCTAGAAAAGAATATAAAAATAGATGAGGATGGTGGTATTTTTTTCGATGGGGCGGGGTGGCAAATTTATGAGCCATATATATCTTTGGCCATATATATCTTTGGGCTGAATTAGCTAGAGCACGGAACATGTGATAGACATTCAACTGTAATTAACGTGACTGCCCATGCTTGTAATGGTCTTAGTGTATATCACTTATGTTAAGATTTCGGAGGAATGAACTTTTGGTTTACTACTAAGAATATTGATATTGTCTTCAACTTAACCACCTGTTTAATAGGTGTGAGGTTTTATACAAAGAGTCTCGATGTTATTAGGAGTTGAGCTATTTATTATATGAGACTTTCTATTTTGTTAAGTATCTGATGTGGGATTGTGTGTATTCTTCAACAACTTATCCATTGTCAGTGCTCAAATCTCAAACATAAAAGTTGAATCTTGGCTACAGATGATATTGGTTTATTATTTGAGGCTTCAAGGCGCAATCGTGCAATGAATTTTTATTAATCCAATTTCCATAAAATTGCATATTCTAAAGCGCGTTTGGAACTACTTTTGTAGAAAGTATTTATGATCTGAAGTACTTTTTCTAGAAGTGTTTCTATTTGAAGAATGTAAGAAGTTTTATTAAAAATGAAGAATGATGTAATAATTGAATATAGAGCACATTAATTTTGTAATCATATAATACCTTAAAACAGAGATCAGGCTTTAGTTGCATGCTAGACCAGCTTTATCAACCTTTAAGAACTGACCAGTCGATATAGATTGAGCTAATCAGAAGGTTTTTCTTTCTTTCTTTCTGGTTTTTGCTTTTATTAATTTGTATATATTAAATTTCTTGAGTATTTTGCATTAAGAGTTAGAACACTACGGTCACCTAGTACATCTTATATGGATGGATGACAGAGTTTATTTTCTCCCTTTAAGAAATAGTATAAATAAATATCAATTTATATTATAACACGTCTACAAGAGGTTATTTGACATCTTTGTGTTGGAGTGGATAGTTTAGCAAGTACTTGATAAAACCCAAAAGTTGATAAATAAAAAATAAAAAATTTCATTTGAGAAGCTTCCTTTGAAGTGCTGAACCAAAAATCAACAGCATAAAGATATTCAATACAGGGCCAAATTCAATTATAGTCTGATCAGATCAGATAGCCTATTTGGGTGGCACCGAAAGCTACACCAACAGGGCAACACTTATTGCTCTGGTTGTTCTTACACTAATATGTATATTGCATGCATATTATATAGCATTGGTTTGCTTGAAGACAAGTGGGATTTGATAGGGCCCATCAGGAAGCATCCTAGAAGGAGCTGAAACTTGTGTTCTTTTGAGCAAAACTCCAAATCACTTACTTTATAACTTTGTCACACACTAGGCTGGCTTTCAGAACCTCAGTGTAGGTTTTTTTAAAAAACTATTATTTCAACTTCAGAGAAAAGGTGGAGAGGAGAACCCACCAAGCCAGATTCTGTGTAATGCTAGTGCATGTGTGTTTGTGGTGGTGATATATATCATCAGAAGGGGATGGCTGTTTTGTTTATGATTTATGAGGGGCTTAGTCTCTGTGCTTCAACGATTTGGGATCTCCAAGAGATGCGTTTCGCCGCCATTTTCGACGATGTAAGCTTTGTTGCAATCACCATTATCATGGCTGCAGTCTCTTGCTTCATAGCTGCAAGGAGGGCTTGAGAGTTGCTGTCTCTGTTTTTTTGAATGTTAATTAGCTTAAACATTGCACTTGCATGTGTACTAATATGTAGTTTGTATATGCATCAACCATCATTAATGACGTCTAATTGTGCTTTGAATTAATAGCTCGGACCCTTTCATGTACATAATTTTAGTTCCTACCTATGTGTCATGGACAAGAATCCCATATCGAATAAAAAAGGGGTTCGATCACAGGTTATATCGGTGAATAGGCCGCATTTCTTAACAAGTTGCTAACTAGCACACAATAGATACGGCTTTGATGGGAAATGAATCCCACGATGGGTTCAAATAATCAAATCCGTTTTTGTTGTGTGCAAGTAGGCAACCCTTTTTTTTTGTTGTTGCCCTTTTTCATGTGTGGTTAATGAGAATATCCAAATGGAGCAATTAATGAAAATAGACAAAGGACATGTTGCGCAAGGCAGGGGCCACCTTGTTACTATGGTGCGAATGACATAATGGGTCTAGGAGAAAGTGTGCGATTTTCTCCTTTTGAGTGAAGAAGAAAGTAATGAAAATATGATTAGGGTTGAAGCTGCCTAAGCCTTCTCATTATCAGTCAGTGGTTGAAGCTGCCTAAGCCTCCTCATATTAATGATTATAATTTATATGCACATCTTATTGCTAGGTCTATGGTCTTCCGTTGTGTTGCTTTTTGAGTCCTTATTTTCTTTTGGGCTGCATTGTCCCAAAGAGTTCGAGGCTTCTTGTTCTATTTATGTTTTTGATATTCGACAGCGCGAATGCGCAGGCCCTTCCGGAAGTTTGTCCTCCCCAAATCCATTTTGGTGTCCTTGTTCAAAATGCAAGACCACAAGTTGGATTTGGTTTGGTGTCATTCTTTCTTCAAATCTCTGTCTAGTAGCAGAGTTGTATGTGGAGGTTCAAATTCATACTCCATGGCAGTTTCGGTAGCACGAATAGCAGCAATTCTGATCAGTTCCCCTGCTTCGGCGCCTTATTTCTGCCTCACTGGCTACACAGCAATTGCAAAGTGTATGTAATTGGATCAGAAAAAGGAGAGGAAGAAGATCTTGAACTTTTGGAACAAGAGGGGTGGTAATGGAGAAAAGTAAGTAACTGAAAGAGTACATAGTATAATCCTTATTTTGCAAATGTCCTAATGGATGGAACATGCACTAATAAGAATTTTTAACTCTTAAACAAAATAAAACAAAATTACAAAAAAAAACTTACTTGATAACTGATGTTTCAGGTATCAATATTAACCTGGACAATTGTTTGTGGTTCATCTTGTGTGACCCTACGGCTTAGAGTAGC
>NW_018922038.1:203690-214146 GCF_002207925.1 Prunus avium | reverse complement strand
AAAAAAAAAAAAAAAAAAAGCATAAAATTCTACACTTGAGAGTGTCCTAAAACAATTCTGTTGTTTTCTGGTTTCTTTTATGGTGATCAGATTGCCTTACATATGGCAGAGTTGTACCTGATTTGGGCCTTTTCCCACATCCACTTCTGTAAGCCATATTGGTAATCCTGTTGCACCTAACATGTCTAAAACAGATCTCATGTAAGCAAGATTTGGCTGACCAGAACCAAAATGACCTTGCAACCCTATTCCGGCTGACAGATTAGCATTTCCGGGATATGATAAAATCTCTTCAAGTTTCTTCTTGTAGTTGGCTGCACTTGAATTCTTGTCTTCGCTATATTCAATGGTATTATACTCATTCATGAACATAACTGTGTCAGGATCAAGCTGCTGAGCTATTGAGTAGGATTCTGCAGAAGCATTTTCACCAAGGTTATCCTCAAAGAATCTGAAATGAAGATTCTCATTCATTACATCCCAAGCAATTAGTTGTCCTCTGTATCTACAAACCACAGAATTGATTCTCTTTGCTGCTGCTGTTCGTAGTTCCTCGGGCGAAAGGGAATTAACCCAGTCAGGCTGGTACTTCGGATCGTCCCAGAAGACGTTGTGGCCTCTAATAGAAATCCCATTCTGTTGGGCAAATTTTACCATGTTATCTGCAATAGTATAGTTTTCTAGGCCTTGTATTTTCTCGGTGCTGTACCACTTCATCTCATTTGTGAAAGTGGTCCACTTAAATCTTGATGCAAACCAATTCTGGTAATCAGGGTTTGTGAGGATATAATGGTTCATGCCACATCCAAATGGGAAGTGTGACATGATTTGCTTGATGGATACTTTAATGCCTTTCAGAGGAGTTTTACTTGCCTTAGTTACCTGTAACCTCACCTTACTCTTACGTACCTGCAGGGTTTAAATCGATTAGAAAATTTCATGAAATGGCACGATACGAACATGACATGCTAACACGGATTGCCACCCCCTCTGTATGCAAGTATAGCACAGAAAAGTATTGAAATGTTAGGCTGCAGGAAAATAGAGCACATTTTAACTAGGAATCTATCAAATAGTTCTAGACTCCCTATCAGGATTTGATCCACAAATTATGAAGTAATGAATGGTCTACATTAGCTTGCCTACTAAAATTGCAAGCTAATGGTTTTTCTAAATTGATGTGATTCATTCTGCTTGGGTTTACCTCATTGATGCTCTTGTCCTGGTTGGATCTCCATTCCTCCTTGGTGAAAGGTTGTAATGAGACATTGTCCAACCATATTTCCACTGACGTGGTTTTGCTCTACCGATGCATAAAAAAGGCATATACAGTCAAGAAACTCATTTAATCTTGACTATGTCAGTAAATTAAACCCTTAAAGGATTTGCCAAAACGAACAAGAGGATCCAAATTCAAACTCATATTTTACCTTACCTCAAAAAGAATCTCCACTGGGCTTGTGAAATTTGCTACTATGCCACCTCTTAGCAAGGTCCAGCACCCCTCCTCAGCTACTACATCACCACCACGTACACCATCGCCGTTCGGAAACTTAAAGACAACAGCTACAATCTCCCTTCCTTGACTGACTTGAACAGAAGCTGAACATTTCAAAATTTTGCTCTTTCAGAATCATGTAACAAACAAACACATAAAACACTTAATTTTGGCTGAGACAAGTACCACACTCTTACCAGAAAAGCTATAGATTTTCCCTTCCTCGACTTGAACCTTCTGCGATAAACTGTCTGATGGATGCTTTCTACTACGTGCCACAATGAACCTGTTCCCTTCCTTCGATATTCGTTCTTCTATTTTACCATCTCCAAAAGCTTTCCAACCTTCAATGTTATAGTTAAATTCTGGATTTACTACAATCCCTCCTCCATATAGAGCTTCCAAGGGATCTCCCAAGCACTGCTTGATCAAAATTAAAGAAAAAGGTACAGTTGAAATCAGCTTTTGGCTATATGCATTTTCAACAATGTTTCACAAACTTGTTAAAGCTGGCATTCACAATACACAAGTCATTAAAAACTCCATATCCAAATATATTTCTTAATTTAATCGTTAAGTGACAAACATATAGAAACAAAAGAAATATTCATTATTGAGAGTATAGGAGGTGATTCTTGCCTGCCTTGTTGTCGACGAAGCATTGGTGCCATGCCCTGTAACAGTTGAAAAGGTTATTAGCCAGAATGTAAATGACAGAAAACATTTGGTTGTAAAAGAAAATAATATATTAAGAAAAGATAAGTGTGGCCTGTCATGGAAGCTCTTGACCCTAAGGCATTATCAGTTTTCATTCTGTTTTCACACCATGCTTTAGACAAACATAAGAGAGAGAGAGAGAGAGACCAAAATACAGAAAGATCCATGACAGCAATAAGGTGCAAGCTTCTGTTAACATCTTGATCACTTCCGAACACAAAGCCTTGCCTTGCCAGAAGTACGTAAAACACTGAGATTAAGCAAATGGAAACTGGAACAAAGATGATAATGTCATATGTGAAGCTAATGGAAACTGGAACAAACACAGAGATTAAGCACAATGGTAAGGAGGAAGGAACCACTCTACAGTCTACAGAGCCTTGTGGTTGTGGCGCTGGCCTATGCTATTTATAATGTACAACAGAATTGAATAATGCGGTACGTGTGTCCAAAGTTATGCTCCCAATACAAATTATCATCGTGTGCGAAGTGACTTACCACCCCCTTCTATGGTAATGATAATTCAAAATTAACATTCTCATAATTAGTTAATAAGAAATAATCGGTCGCTAGTGTACAATTTTCAAACTTAAATTTTGTTCGTTTGCACTATTTCCTTTTAATTTTGTGCTTTGATAATTGAGTAAAAAAGAGAGAGAGGAAAATAGAGCATAAATTTTTTGTCATTACTTTAGAGTTCATTGTAAGTATCTATTCCCGTTTGATAACCATGTCAATTTTAGTTTTTAGTTTTCATTTTTTGTGCTAGAGTACAGAAGAAAATGAGACTGAGAATGGGAGTTAGGATGAGATTGAAAGAGAGGATGAGAGGAGAGGATGGAAGGGAGGACTAACAAAAGTGAAAACAAAAACTTGAAAGTGAAAACAATTTAAAATAGATTTCAGTTTTTAATTTTTGTTTTCACTTTTGATACTCCTCCCTCCCATCCTCCCCTCTCATGTTCCCTCTCAATCCCATCTTCACTCTTATTCTCTCTTCCATTCTCCCTCTTTTTCCTCTATTCTCTAGCACAAAAATTGAAAACTAAAAACTAAAATTGAAGGGCCGTTTGATGACCAATTCAATTTTAGTTTTTAGTTTTCATTTTTTGTACTAGAGTATAGAGGAAAATTAGAGATGATGAGAGGGGAGGATGGGAGGGAGTAGTAACAAAAGTGAAAACAATTTCAAATAGATTTCAGTTTTAACTTTTGTAACTCCTTCCTCCCATCCTCCCATCTCATCTTCCCTCTCAATCTCATGTACACTCTCATTCCCACTTACATTCTCCTTCTTTTTCCTCTATACTGTAGCACAAAAAATGAAAATGAAAAAACTAAAATTGAAATTGTTATCAAACGGGCCCCTTGATTTCAGTTTTCAAGTTAAAAAAAGAAGACAAGATGTTCTTTTTTTTTCTTTTTGGCGTTTTCTCTAAAAAAATTGTTTTTGTGCCGTTGGAATGTTGATAAACATAGTTTATATTCGACATTGGATCCAAATAAAGACAATAGCCCAGCAAACAATGTTGGATCACTGTTTAATTTGCAGATATTCATGGTGACCCGTGATCTTCTTCAGTGTTTTCACTAGAGTTTAAAGTGCTATGAACCTGTGAGTTTTAAGAACAGAAAATTAACAAGAAAATCAACAAGGGAACAAACTTTGATATGCTTAAAGTATATTGATTTGGAGCTAGTGGTGGCTGCACTAGAATGGAGATATATATATATATATCCAAATTTTAATGTCTTATTGAAGGACGCCATGTCCATTTCTTCAATGTTTGTTTGTTTGTTTCTTATCTCTCTCTCTCTCTCTCTCTCTCTCTCATCAAACAAAAAGTTATAGCTCGTACTATACCTAATTTCCCACTATACCAAATCATAGAGCTTGACATACAAAACGCCGGCTTAAAAGAGAGACGAATGGCGAAGAATACGATGGAATTCAAGATGTTGTGTGAGCATGTGATGTTTGTTAATATAGTATTAAGAACAACTGGAAACTCTTCAAATGGTAAGTAGATGGCTGTGGCTAGCCTCAAAGTCATTGGGATCATGATGCCTGCGGTTAAATAAGAAAACGTTTGCTTTAGTTCCAACTTCCAATAGTAGTCACAACTCAGAACAGAGTACTAGTAGAGGAAATATGTAGCCTTTTCTACTATATATACCAAATTGTCAATAGACCACATGAAAGTGACACCACTGTGAGACAATGTGGGAACACATATTTTGGAACCAATTTCCAGCAAATCTATTTGATTAATTCCTATAATCTTTTTGGGTAAGAATAATCCAATAAAAAAGAATTATTCTTCAAACCCTAACCAAGTGAGTAGACTATAAATACATGACTACACAACACTCATGAGGTAATCCTAAACTCCCACTCAAAGCCGAGCCGCCGAATTCCCTCTGTCTCGCGGCACTCTCTCCCGGTACCGTAGAGAAAACTCCGATCTTTCTATTATCTCCACATATTTCTCAAAGGGCGAAGAATCTCTTGCGAATATTCTCCCTTGAGCATTTTGCTCATACAGACAACAGAATACTTAAGTATATTGTAAATCTTAAAAAGTTAAGTCACAGCACGGCAGGACAAGACAATAATAAAAACATAATCTTATTCATACATAGTGTACGATTAATTTTTTTCATACACTATGGTTGATAAAGACGGTTCTCGATCGTAATAGGGAATATATATATATATATAGGAAACTTGAAATTCCAAGCAGTCCACATGCTCTGAAAATTCCAGTTGTCCCTTTCACAACTTGTTTTTTCAGGTGGATTGGATTCTTGAAATTCCAAGTAGTCCACAATTTGCCAATATAAATAATTTATATAAAAGCCCACATGTGGGAAAGTGGAGTTGCAGAAGAAGAAAGCACTCCCATTGGTTGCTATCACGGCCCTTGCAACATGTTTTTGTTTATATATACAAATTATGGACCACTTGGAATTGAAGAGATGCAATCCAACTGCAAAAAAAAAAAAAGGTGTAGAGGGGATGACCGGATTTTAACAATATGCGAACGTTTGCATTAGAGAAAATTTATATATATATATATATATATATGAATATGAATGCAATCAAACTAATATATGTAGCTAAAACTTGATTTAATAATTATAAAAAAAAGCATCTTATCTAAGGATGAAAATCTAGACGCCCCTTTATTTTTAAGTATAGTTATTTCATTTGGGATTTCATGGGTATGCATCTAATATATATATATATATATGAATATGAATGCAATCAAACTAATATATGTAACTAAAACTTGATTTAATAATTATAAAAAAAAAGCATCTTATCTAAGGATGAAAATCTAGACGCCCCTTTATTTTTAAGTATAGTTATTTCATTTGGGATTTCATGGGTATGCATCTAAAACCTGCAAATGGGTCTTTTGCATTGCAAGGAATATGGTGGATTTCAAATAAACAAATCTTATTGTCTGGGCACTTCTCTCACAGTGGACTGAACTATCATGTTCTCATATAGTTTTTTCTTAGTGGATCAATTGCACGTTTGGAGTTCATTTTAATCGAAGTCCAAGTTTGGCACAGTACCACTATTAAGATTTGAGTCCAGTAGTGCCCTCCCATTATCTCAACTCAAAGTGGACAATGCAGTCACGCTTAGCCTCTGCATGACACTAGCTTCGTTTAGGAAAGCTATATCTCCAAAGCTGCTTATAATTAATGAGCTTCATTAAGCACTTGTGACATCTACCCCTTCTTTATAGGTGGTGAGAATTCAAGGGATCGAATTAAAATCTGAACAACATTATAGAGGGATGAAATAAAAGGAGGAAACTTGATCCCTATGTTGAGAGAAATCAACTTGATTTTTCAAGAAATGTCTGTAACTATTAGTTTCCATATTCTAATTAGAGAATATTAATTGAGGTTCAAAATTGTGCATGTTCGAGAACCATGATAAAAATAAAAGAAGAGTGCATGATAACTTTTTTGGAGTGCTAATACCGATTCCTCACTACTAGAAATCGGGGCAATAAGGACCCTTATATTAGGCACTGCTATGAAAACAGTCTTCAAAAAATGGTATTTGGAACGGAAGGTTGTATTTCCGTTCACTGCTGAAATCATTGTCTTTCTAGAAGCTGAAATCATTGGAAATCTTATGTAGTCTTGCAAATCTCTCTGATTTGTTTGTCAAAAAGAAAACATGTAACAGGATGGATTGAACTTGTTCAAAGTCTGTAGGGTTTCATGAGTGTCTTTTTTTTTGTCTTTATAGTTTCACTGCCGCAATATTTGTAGTTATTATATTACATTTGGCCGTTTGAAACTTTTCTTTGCTTTTATATAAGGCTGGCAACCGGGCATCCAAGAAGGAGATGCTGACTGGGATGAAGATTGGGATATAAGTTTGAAGAAGAAGGTATGCCATAAATGAGTTTACGTAGGTCCAAGAAAGTCTCTGTGATTAGAAACTGCTGGTAACACTTAGATTTTATATAATTTAATTTATCTTTTTTTTCCTCCTGTGGTGAACTCAGTACTCTCTGACCTTTTGTCTACGTTGACTGGATCTTGCTGCATGATTGTGGTTAGTACCACCTAGTTGTTTGTGGTGGTGATTTGTCCTTTATTTGATTACAATGGTTGCTGCCTCAAGTGATCTAAAGCTGACTTGTTTAGTTATTAAATGAGGTTTAGATCATTTTAACCGACCAAATATGACCAAACCCAGTTGGTTCGCTGCAGATACAAAAGGGGTTGTGAAATTTGTTGAATCTGTGACCAATGTTTGAGGATTTTTGGTTTTGTTATATGAGCCAAAATAGAATTGTTTATAGAATCTGTATACAGAGAAGAGGAAGAATAGAGCAGAGGGAATGAGAATGTTCAGTATGTTGAAGTGGATCGACATTTTATTAAGAAGAAGCTTGATGCAGACATATTAATAAAGGGAGTCTCTTGTCAATCTTTTCACAACTCTTATGGCAAGTTGGTCATTGATGACATCTATGCACCAACTTGAGGGGGAGTGTTAGTTAGATTGTTTGCTTGTTCATTAATGAGTTAGTTAGTTTGTTAATTAATTAATGGGGTTGCGTTAGGAGCCTACTTGAATTTGGGGAGGTTGGTTGCGTAATTTGGGGGGCTTGTCTTTGGGGATTCAAAGGTTTGGAGCTCAAGGCATTTTGTCCTACTTGTACTTCTACTTGTATAAATATGCCTGCTTGTAATACAAAGAAAAAACAAGGAATGAAAATAAGAAATTAACATTTCAGTTTCATACTCTCTTAGTTTGACACAGTATATTTCTTTGATTAGCAAATGAGCCAAAACACTCGTCCATATACATGACACATACTGCCAAAATAGCTCTGATCCTAAATTTTAGGTATCAAGGACTCATCTCCAGCCATACATAATCATTGGAGCCTACGATCCTTAGAGCATCCACAATGATGCTCTCTATTTCTTAGCTAAAATTTAGTTAAAAATATAAGAAAGCTATTTTACGAGCTCTCTAGAAAATTTCAACTCCAACCATACTCCCTAATTTGGAGAGTCATAAATGCTATAACTCTTTTTTGATTGGTCCATCTCTATTAAAAAATAAAATAAAAAATAGTTAGCATTAAATAAAGGTTTGAAATACTCATTAAATAAGACAACATTAAATTATAGGGAGCCACTAGGAGTCCTTTCTATCTCCTCAGATTTAGGAGCTCC
This sequence comes from Prunus avium, assembly GCF_002207925.1. Next base: position 206,207 of record NW_018922038.1, on the reverse strand, counting down.
TAGAGGACTCCCTATTTTAGGAGGTGGATAGGGAGCATGGTTGGAGATGCATTTTTACAATGTCTTCCTAAAATTTGTCTAAGGAGGTGATTTAGGGAGCTCATTGTGGATACTCTTACACCTAGACTAGAATTTGTTATCAAGGTACAGTCTAAACAGACAAAAAAGACATATGTGAGAATTTCCCAAAACAGAGAGAAAACTAGCCATTGGAAGAACAACTAACGGCTATTTCCCAAAATAGAAGGTTCTTCATTTCTTCATTCTTTTCTTCATCAATCTGCAGGATTGTCATCTGCAGCTTGATTTAAGCTTAGTATGCAGCTTAATTCTCAACAAAATTGTTCTTGGCATTGAGGAGACCATGATTTTGGCACTTGGACTTGGTTAATCAAAATATCATTTTGGGTTTGCAGTGAAAAGGGAGTAAATAACATGGTTAAACAATCTAATGCAACATTTTTAATCATAGTAAAGAATTTAATATTCAGAAATTTTGACTCTCATGAATTCAAATATATTTAAATAGTATAGCCGAATATATTTAAAAGTTGAAGAAATAACTCTAGCCAAGTGGGCTAGCCAAGCGATAGGAGGTATCGGAAAGAATTTAAATTCTCATTCCCCAATATCACTTGTATAAATAAAATAATTGAAGAAATAACTATAGTTCAATGGGCTAAAGTGGTATTTTAGCCCTAAACCCTAAAATAATCTGACAAAATTGTCACGCAAAAAGAACAGCCGCGCGGCTATAGTGTTCTGTTAGTGAGGTTAAGATAGCTATGTTATCTTGTCGTATTAAACTAGCTATTTTTGTGTGTGAGTAGGCAGACTTTAGAAACTCCGTTTGTATGGATACTGTACGATGATAACTAGGGGAATGATATGTTATCTCTATAAATGAAATAGAAGCACTTTGTAAAGTTGTCTTTCAAATTTTGAAGATAAGGTGGGGAAATAGTACATGGGGTGGAAATAGCAGCACTCTAAGATTTTATATAAAGAAACTTGTATATGTTGATTCTCTTAGTTCCAAGCAAAGTTATGAAATTCAATGTTTTCCAAATTTGCAGTATGCAGGAGCTCATGCATACATGTCACACTATAATTAGCAGGAATGCAGAAGCTCATACTTACATAGTATTTTCCTTTATTTAATGTTAAAAGGGTGTGAACGGAATTCCATGCTCGAGGACTCTTTTTTAATAATAGTATAGATAGATACATAGGAAATAATTTATTAATCAAAGAAAGATAATGATTTTATTATAATGCTTATCTCAAAATTAAACCGGAAAAGAAGGTAGCCCATGAGAAATAAAATTCTCAAGAAGAAACCATTAGCGTCTGTTGTGACAGAGCCAAGGAATTCAAACCCCATTCATGTAGTATCACTGTTAAATATGTATTTGATGAAGTTTACAACCATTTTGATACAGCCAATTCGCTTCAAAATCAATTGAAATTGTTTCCCCCCTTAATTTCTACAAATACTAACACTATGCAACCTATATTTATTGATTAATATTTTAAAAGAATAAATTCAGATAATTAAGCCAAGATTCAGTAAATATTTACATCATCAAGGAGGCTTACTACCTTGGATTAAATCAAAATTTCAAACATAATGGGAGATACACTTTAAGGCAATGGTCCTGGAATATGAAGGGGCAACAAAACCTTCTTCTTTTTTTCGGTTACATTGGGAGGAAAGAAACCCTGGGGAAATTAACTACAAAATGCAAGATACATACAAAAAGTTCGGTAAACAAATTAATATAGAGTTGAGTCCAAGCTAGTAAATACGCATTCATTACAAATTTAAACCCGAATCAAAATTCTAAGTTCTTCAAGTTGGCAGGAAGAAGCAAAACATATTCACTCAAAATGTATAAAAACAGAACCAACTAATAACGAGGAGAAGAACAAGAAGGCTGCAGCCTTGTATTACCGAACAATCTTGTCCCATGCCAAAACACCATACCCTACAAAGGAAGGATACCTTTCGGCCATATGCAAAGTTCCATCTTAAGCTGGCTGTTAAGCTCATAATTTCATACATATACATGCCCAAATTTACTTACTTCTTTTGCTTAGTTTCTTATAATTTTGAGTTATTTGCCTCCCTTTGTGTGTTTTGTAGGCCAAAAGAGCAAGAGAGCATAATTCATGCAATTCAAGCATGTTAAGGCCTAATTTGGATGAAGGGAAGAAGAGCTTAAAGACAAACTCATTTTGGCTACAGCCCTCTGCCAGTCCAGTTCCGTAGGTCATATTGCAAGCTTTGTTTCAGCAACCTACATAGCTCGGATGAGGCAACATTCTTCATGAAAGTTGTTCCAATGGGTGTATACTATAACATATCCAAACTTCAGCCCCATTGGATAAATATGGAGTCTGTTACCTAGCAAACACTTAACCATTCTCAGGATGGATGTTTGTCAGCGAGCAAAACGAGTTAGCAATTTGTTTCGGCCTTAACTTCCTCCTCCGAGCTTGGATTGGGCCAATACT
>NW_018922038.1:131604-187550 GCF_002207925.1 Prunus avium | reverse complement strand
AAAAAACCAAATCAAATCAGATCCGTCCGTCAAAACCAAAACACCGGAGTATAATCTAACAAATACACAATAATAAACAAAAATGAAAAAGAATCGATCGATCTTCAATCTTTGGGAAAGAAAGATCAAGTAACATAGAGAAACAGAAGATCAAGTAGTAGAGGTCAAATGGCCCTTGGATTCGATGATCTCATCGAACGGAGAAAAGGCCATCTCCAGCGCATCATTGTCGGTGGCCCAAGCGAGACCTCCGACGAAGCTTAGAATGATGAGATTGAACAAAAACTGAGGTGGAAGAACAAAAACTGAAAATTGGGGTTGAAGATGAAGATGAGAGACTCGAGGTCGTGAAATGAGTTCTGATCTGGTGTTGATTAGAATTCCAATTTTATGTTGAAAGGGTAATAAAAGTATTTCATCTTAATAATTAAAATAAAGAATATATAGCTGTCGATTTTTGGGTTTATTTTGGGTGTGTTTATATACATTAAATAGTATAGGGTATTTTTATAGTTTTATGTCTAGGAATGGGTATTTCACTAAATTTCTATATAATTTAAGGGTAATTTAGTTGAGAATATGAAAACATTCAGATCAGGAATCGTTAATTAACAACAAATTGCACGAGATATAAAATAAAGTTTCTTAAACAAATATATTGAGTTGAGTCCAAGCTAGTAAATATGCATTAAAGCGAACCCTGGCTTCAATTTGTTTCCTAATTCCAAGTTCTTCCATTTGGCAGGAATAAGCAAAAAACATAGTAACTCAAAATGTATAAAAACATAACCAACTAATAACTTTGAAAAGAACAAGAAAAGTTCACAAGACTATAGCTGATGCTGAAAATTGATATTGAGTACCAAACAATCTTGTCCATGCTAAAACACCATAGCCTAGATACTGACGGCATCTTTAGGCCATATGCAAAATTGCATCTTGAGCAGGTCACCAGGACTGATAAAGCCAGAAGGAATTAAAAGAAACCATGTTGTAGGAGGGCTATCATCAATAACCTGTTGGCTTGGAATGCTCAATGTGAAAGACTTCAATCTGAGAGAATTTCCCTTGGCTTCCACATCAAGGTCATACAAGTACCCGCTCATGAAGCTGGGTTGTATACAACTAATTGTCACTGCATTTCCTAGATCTTCAACATGATGGTTCTTGAGGATAAATAATGTACCCTTATTTTTTTCTTGAAGAAAAAGAAAGTCGTCACTGGCATTTAATGAAACAGGAACACTGTTGCCGAACCTGAATTGTGTTGCAGATTTCACATGTCTACTGCTGAAGTGTTTGTATAGCTGCTCGGCTGAAGAGACAAAGTTGCAAGATAGAAGGGGGCAAGAGAGAGGTGAATAAACACATGCCTTTTGATGTTCACCTTTTTTATGGTAAGCCACAGATTCTTTGCATCCATACTGAATGTTCTGGCACGATATTGTGATCGATTCAAGAGCCTTCTCGATTGCGCGGCAACGACAGGATCCAATGGACCCAGAACAAGAGGGACATCTGTTGTTAATTTTTGTGCAGCAGGAGGAGCAAGCTATGTGGCCATTTTGGTCACATTGGTAGACAGGAATGGTCAAGGGTTCAAGGCAAATAGGGCAATCAAATACTTCTGGGTCAGTTAGGGTTACGACAATATGAGAGTGAGAGCCATCTTTCTCATTAGGTATCCGACGAGCTCTTTTGAGAGTACTGGACTTAGAGAAAACTAGTGGTTCATCGCTGGACGAGTAGCTTGCCATTCGCCTCCTCACTCTTTTCAAAAAGAATTTATTTTGATTGAGTTGATGACAACAGACAATGAATAACACGAGGCATACAGCGTTATATATAGGCCGCAAACTGGTATAGGATATCAATCATAATAGAGACTCTTAACATTCCCTCTCTTTTGCTTATTATTCTTTTTTTTTTGGGAAGCCAAGAATCAAATATTTCGGTAAAAGAAAAGTCCTAGAATACCTAAACCCTTTTTTCTCCAAGGGGGATTTGAAATGCAAACATCAAATTCAAATTTAATGGCCCATGTGGCATTGTGCCGAATGCTTAGGGCATTGCAAATACCATCATTTCTGGGAGATATATATTTTCTGTTCAAGTCAAGCACCCGCCACCATTAATATGCCTTCCCATTATCTCAAATTTAGTGGGCAATGCAATCACGCTTAGTCTCTGCATGACATATGATATAGCAACATCTGATCACATACCCAAGTATATATTAATTGTGGTTCAAGGTCTCGAATTCAATTCTCAACAACAGCATCGAGGGATGAAATAAAACGAGACAACTAGTTCTTCTGATCTTACCATTCCTCTCACTCTCTCCAATCGAATAAACAACTCTCGCTGTTTTTAAAAAAAAATAAAGGGGAATGCTAGCAACCTTCTCTCTAACCTTTTCTTTTAGACTTTCTCCCTTTTTCTTATGACATGTGTCACTCTCTTTACACTTAAAACAATGTCATTAATGCATCTTACAAACTATCTTTTGTTTTCCAAATTTACCCTCATTAAATGTATTGAATTTTATGTTTCCTTTAATTTATCCAAAATTTTTAATAACTTTCTTATCACCTTATTTAATAAAAAATAAAACTTGAAAGAAATATCTGTTTTTTTTTAATCTGAGTAATAAAGCCCATAATTTTGTTGCACAGAACAATTTTACATTGCAATTTTGAATATTACATTATAATGCAAAAATCAATATTATGGGCTTCATGAATTTTGGTATAAATTTATAATTTATAATGCAAAATAATTAAAGAAAAAAAGAAATGCCTAGGAGCCCACCTACGCCCCGATTACTCTTCTGGGCTAGGCCCCTGCCTACCGCCTAGTAGACCTGGCAATATTGCACACGACCCGTTAACACGACACGAATTCGCACGAAATTATCAGTATTTGGGTTGAGCTTAATGGGTCGGGTTGAAAACGGGTGCCTGCCTACCGCCTAGCGATTTTTCAAAGATTGGTATTAGTTTTCCCAAAAATCGTATGAGAACAAAAAATACTGTAATTGAAGTAAATGTGGAGAGAAAAGTATTGATTGAGTATCCGATAAGTATATTGTAAGCGTATATATCGTTCATGTATAAGCATGAGCCAAAACAATTTTGGATGAATCATCCAGAACTAACTTAATATCCTAAGCTAGTGGTTGAGGATGTTGAGGAAGGAAACTCTGGTTTTGATCAAAGGCCGTGAAAAAGGTGTTCAAGTGACTCTTCTAGATATTGTATGCACAACTCCAAATTTTGCAGTTGGTTTTATGTGTTCTCAATGATGTTATCAGATTCTGCTGTCTTGTGACAAAAAATGAGTAGCTGCATCCACATTTGCAAATTCATCTAGGGGAAAAGAACATGAAAATGCCAATGTTTGAAAAATCGCTAGGCAGGAAAAATCACTAGGCAATAGTCGAGCGGCAAGCATGGGCTTTGTGTCTAGAGGAGTAATCGGGGCCTAGGCATTTCTTTTTATTATTATTTATAATTATTTTGTATTATAAATTATAAATTTATACCAAAATCATGCAAAATAAAATGATACATAAATTAGAGGTCTAAATTAGAAAGTACCATAATTGATATAAAACATGGGGAAAATGTTAAGCATAAAGCATATAATAATACTCTATTATTCAATTAACATATTAGTTAAAAATATTACATTGCAATTTTGTTAGTTGGGCCCATAACTCCTACCCAACAAAACGACGCGTACAGCTTATTCCATTAGGTCATCTTCTTCACGTTTACCACCTGGTGCTACCGCCGCAAGCTCGTGGAGCAGATCCTGCCAAATCTTCTTCCCTTAGTTTACCACATGGTGCCGCCTAAAGCTCTCGGAAATGAAGGATCTGCCCAGGCCACGCCTAGGAGCCGCCTAGGTCGATTTTTCTAACACTAGCAGCATATGCATGTGTATGATATTAAAAAACCAGTTGGTAGGAAATGGAAGGAGATGAATGATTCTGACACAGACAATGTACCACATGAATATAAATTAATGCAAAGATATTTCCTGGGCAGAGTGATACAGAACTCGTAATCGGGGACGGGAGGCAGGCAGAGCTGGAATGCTGGATAGAAGAGCTAGCTATTCCCTTTCATTAATATATATATATAGAGAGAGAGAGAGAGAGAGAGAGAGAGATGGTACAATACCACTCGTGTTCTGCATATTTTATGGTTGATTGTGCAATGCATCCCATGATATTGTTGCCGAATTGAAGATACTCATGCTATATATTGTAAGTAAAATATAGGTGCCGATGGGGTTTATGATCCGGTGGTGAGGAGACAATGCATAAACATCGCTAATATAGTTTTTGGATCCAGATCGAAATCACGTTGGGACTGATTCAGCTGTGAAGAGGATGAGTTGCTCTTGTCTCCCGAACCGTGTGATATATATTGAGCAGATGCCAAAGGGAAGGAAAGCGTACTGAAACACCAAATTGAACATTCAACTGCAAAGTACAAGACCTTTCTCTTTTCCAAGATTTGCATGATTGTGTTGAGAAGTTTCTTCTATTGCCACACTCTCAGCTTATCCCAGGAGTGTGAAGACAAATGGATCAATGAACTACTAGATGGATCTTTGAGGCTCTTGGATGTGTGTGGCATCATTAAGGATGCCCTTTTGCAAACAAAGGAGTGCACACATGAACTTCAATCCATTATGCGCAGAAGACGAGGAGGTGACATGAGCTTCTGAGTAATAAAGCCCATAATTTTTGTTGCACAGAACAATTTTACATTGCAATTTTGAATATTACATTATAATGCAAAAATCAATATTATGGGCTTTATTAATTTTGGTATAAATTACAATATTGATTTATGAGTAATAAAGCCCATAATTTTGAATAAGATGCAATACCATTCGTGTGCTACATATTTTATGGTTTGTTGTGTAGTTTATCAGATAATGTTACCCCTTTGAAGATGCTCATCTTATATTAGATTTAAAATAGGGTTGGGCGATCAGTTGGTGCGGAGTTGAACCTTGTGGCTTGAGCGAAGGCTCCGGGTCACCACGATTTCTAGAGTGGAGGGAACTGCGTAAGGCTGGCTACTTCCGAATATAGCCGCGTGGCTATACTCTTTTCAAAAAACAAATTAACAAACCGGGTACAGCCGCGCGGCGATACTATTTTTTATAAATAAATAAAACCGAGTATAGTTGCGCGAATATACTATTTTTTAAAAAACAATTAGAAAAAACTGAGTATAGTTGTGTGGCTGTACATTCATTCATAGTTAGTAAAATACGAAATAGGAAAAAATACGAATAAAATACATATGTGTTTTATTCGGCAAATTTTTTGCAAATTACAACTTACATGTTTGACCACTATATTATGTTTTAATATAAATTATTTACATTTTTAAATATATATTATTTTTATTCAATAATATGTGATAATTATGTGTATAATAAGTGAATTTTGTGTGTCTTATTGAAATTTTTGTAAAAAACAAATACGCGTATTAAACATGAAAAATAAGTACGTACTTGTATAATACTAATACTGTACATTTGCTTTTTTAAAAACGTGAACTTTATCAAGTCTTTAAGACAAGTGTAGAACACAGAAGTATTATTGAAAAATATGTACATACGTGTATAATACATTATTAAACGTGAAAGTGCTAAATTGTTTATACGGGTAATAACTCTAGAAGATTGTTTTATATCATCCTAGATGATTTAGTCCTTCTCAGAGTATAACTCCAGAGCGACCTAGCCCTCCTCAGACTAGGATTCCATGACAACCTAGTCTTCCTCGGACTAGGATTCGATTTAGATAAGCATCTTGGTGATCTTGAAACACCCTAACCCCTCTAGGACTAAGAATCCTTTGAGTGAACACCACGTAAATCAGGTTAATGTCAACCTCATGCACACCGGCCCAACTCATAGACCAACAATGTCACACCCCAGATCGGCTCTGCTGTAGCACGATATTGTCTGCTTTGGGCCTCCTCTATGCCCTCACGGTTTTGTTTCTGGGAGCTCACGAGCAACCTCCCAGTGGGTCACCCATCTTGGGATTGCTCTAGCCCCAACTCGCTTAACTTCGGAGTTCCCACGACTCCGAAGCCAGTGAACTCCCAAAAGGCATCGTGCTAGATAGAGGCGGGCATGTACATATAAGGCACATCACCCCCTCTCCGTTGGTCGATGTGGGATCTTACAATCCACCCCCCTTGGGGGCCCGACGTTCTCGTCGGCACACTCACACCACATGGCAGAGTAGCTCTGATACCAAATTGTTACACCCCGGATCAACTCCGCTGTAGCATGATATTGTCCGCTTTGAGGCCCTCTCTCTGCCCTCACGGTTTTGTTTCTGGGAGCTCATGAGCAACCTCCCAGTGAGTCACCCATCCTAGGATTGCTCTAGCCCCAACTCGCCTAACTTCAGAGTTCCCATGACTCCAAAGCCAGTGAGCTCCCAAAAGGCCTCGTGCTAGATGGAGGCGGGCATGTACATATAAGGCACATCACCCCCTCTCCGTTGGTCGATGTGGGATCTTACAATCCACCCCCCTTGGGGGCCCGACGTTCTCGTCGGCACACTCACACCACATGGCAGAGTAGCTCTGATACCAAATTGTTACACCCCGGATCAACTCCGCTGTAGCATGATATTGTCCGCTTTGAGGCCCTCTCTCTGCCCTCACGGTTTTGTTTCTGGGAGCTCATGAGCAACCTCCCAGTGAGTCACCCATCCTAGGATTGCTCTAGCCCCAACTCGCCTAACTTCAGAGTTCCCATGACTCCAAAGCCAGTGAGCTCCCAAAAGGCCTCGTGCTAGATGGAGGCGGGCATGTACATATAAGGCACATCACCCCCTCTCCGTTCGTCGATGTGGGATCTTACAAACGAGCCTACAAGCCACTTGGGTCAAGGTGGAAAAATATATGGCGATCATGCTCGAGCCCAGCTCAACCACCAACATCGGGCTCAACCCTTCCATATGAGCCCGAATTCAAGCTTTGGCCCAACTAGGCCTAGAGGTATTTTACCTCCTAAAAAATTTCGATTTGGATCTATATGTTCCCTAGGCAATGTTCATGCAGTGTCCCTTCCCACCTCAGCATTGCAACTCATGAACTGATTCATTTAGTACATTATAATGCTACAACCACTTAATCAGAATTAATAAACGATGCCACGAGTGGCATTGACGTCCATGTTTCCAGCAAAAACCATTTAACTCAATTATGCTGCTAATCAATGTATGTGATTAGTTTAATTCATCTTATTTTGCAGGTCCTTCACATGATTTGTTTGCCAAGGAGGAGGCATGATCTGCAAAAATGCAATATTCTGCATTAAAAAGTTACCATCCATTGTGTTTCTATAATGTAGAAAAACGGTGACTTGCTTGTTAATTAGCAATGTTCCCCAAACATAAAGAAAAGCAGCATAATTTTTATAGATATTTATAAAAATACCCAATCCTAGACATGTATTTATAAAAATACCCAAGTACTATTTAAACATAGAAACTTACCCAAAATGGGTTTTGGGTATGTATGTAATGATGGGTTTTGGGTATGTTTATAAATGGGTTTTGAGTGTGTGTAATGATGAGTTTTGGGTATGTTTATAAAGTGTTTTGGGTGTTGGGTATTTTTATAATTTCAGCCCCCATTTTGGGTATTTTAGTGAAACTCCCTAATTTTTATTATAATAAGAAGGGTGTGAGATCTGAATCTGCCACATTTATGTTTACTGTTTCCTGGGAGAAAATTGTTTATGTCAATGTTTGAACTGATGTTACTATTTTTCACCAATCAGTGTTACCAATAACAATGTCTTTTGAACATCCTCTAGCATCCACAAGAATCGTCGTAAACAAAATCAAGCAGCACTATAAACTTTCTTTTAGTCTCCTTTGAATGTGAAAGTGTTTATTATTGGTTATCTTCCTTGAGATAAATGGAATCTTGAAAGTTTTGTGACCTCACTCAACTCCATAAATCGCCACTAACAATTACCAAATTGATTAAGTATTGACGAAATTCTGAGCTTCCAAATAGACCTTAAAACTTAAGAAGGTCTTAGTCACCCCAGCAAATATCACCAAATAATGGTGATTATTGCCACCTTTTTTTTTTTTTTTGGTAGTGTAAGAGGCAAAGCGAGTGCAACTTGTCCCACATCGCTTCGTTTCATATCAGACACTACACTTTATAAAGCTACATGAGGTAGTTGTACCACTGAGCTTTGTAACGCAAGCTTGTAACCTGAGTGGGGGCTTTGAGGTGCTGGAACATTGGCTCAGTATTAGTTGGTCGGGTTCGGGTTGGCTATCTACTGGCCCGTCCATTCCAAGCCAGGAGTTGAACCCCCTGTGGCTCGAGCGAAGGCTCTGGGTCACTTGGTTTCTAGAGCGGAGGGAACCACGTCAGACTGGCTTAACAGAGCAACGACTCCCTCCCACTCTTGGCAGTGGAAGGAAAACGGGGCGGTGGGCACTTAGATCCATCATGGCCCGCAAGACTGTCCCAATTGAACCAAAACCTTTTTGCTCTATTTCTCATTGGTTTTTTTTTTGTTCTTCGAAATTGATCAAAAATTGAAAAGCTGATATATCTCTAGTGGTTTAATATGTCGAGAAGAGTTTTGTTTTGATCAATTGCCTAAAAAGGCACTCAAGTCCTTCTTCTAGGGAAATTAGAGTAAATTCATATATATCATCTTGTAATTAGACTAGGGTAAATTTTTTCCCCCCCATTAATTTTCTAGATTGACGCCAAGTATAGATGAAAGAGGATGGAAATGGTAGAATTTTTGTTTCAATGGTTGCAAGAACTTTAGATCAGTTCCGAAAACGAATGCGAATAATAATAATTGACAGTTAAGCAAATCAGTAATCATTTTGTATAATCAATTTGATATCCAGAGGATGATCTGTATACACATGTATGTTTTTTATGTACAAAAATTGAAAAAGCTACTATATATCTAGTGGTTTAGGATGATGCAAGTCTTGGAGTCCACTTAGTTTGTGGCTCTGACTGATGAGGAGGATGTGGAGGTGGCCCCAGAAGGATCTCAATCTACGCAAATGTTCATCGACTTCTTGAACGGGTGTGGCCTTGATGGGAAGCTGTTGGAGCGGATGTGGAAAGCCATTTCTTCTTGTTGTGGCAAATGTTCTCTTCCATATGCGTCTGCTTAATGTATAGGGTAGGTTGAGTTGGGGGACATGGAATCCTGAGAGAGGTAACATGATTTGAATTTGATATCAGAGGATGTATTTGCATTCAACTCCCTTCCTCCCGTTCTTGAATTAATGGATGGCACTAGCTTGATGCATGCTCTCTACACAAATTAAATTTTAATGCCATAAAAAACAAAAGGAAAAAAAAGAAAGTTAAATAAATAAAAATGATTAAAATTCAAGTTAAAAATAAAACTTGTAAAAAGGTGGCGGTCAGAGGTCAAGAGTAGACCACCTCGGCCTGGCCCAATGAGTTCGTAGTGGGCGGGCTCAGCTGCTCTGGTAAGCCAAACTGCCTTTCCACAAATAAGCCACCAGCATAGGGCACCACAAAGTCATGGGCATTGGCGTCTTTGTAGAAAGCTACTTTTGTGGCTGGGCCACTAAGTAGTGCAATTAAACAATGGGCTGAACTTAAGGCACTGGGCCGTAGGTTTTCAAGACCAATTTCACATTCCACCTTTAATCCCCCCACATTGGGTCACAAGCCCGTGTTATTAGGCTCGGCAATCAAAATTTTAGGAGTTAACAATATTAAGTACTTCACAAGTGTTATACTTTTCCAATGTGGGATTTACTGTTTTTTCAGGAGAGAAATCTTTTTTAGTGTTTCTACTATCTTTATTCTCAATGTTAAAGAAATGTAAAATTCAAATCCTGTCGTCTACACATGGATACCCATTGATTAAAAAAAATTGATGATATTGCAGCAAGCAAGATCATATTGTAATTAAGCTCAAGGCCTTATTTAGGCAAAATAGCAAGATAATTGCAGGAATTCAGGATTAGTAATAGTTAACCATATAGGCACCAAAATTCACTGATATTTTAAACAAGAACAAGGAGAGTACGGAGTAGCAATTTAAGCGAAGAGTCTATCCCAAGGTCCAAAATTTCTCCAAGTACGCAACACAATCGTATTGCCATGTATAGACATCCCTCTTGGTCTTATCTTATGTTTACTGCTCAAGGCGTGTGAGACATCCCTCTTGTGTCTTGTGAGAAGATAGAAGACCTTAAAGTATGAACTTATTATAGAGTTCAGTTTTTTGAAGTCTAACAGAAAGGCGGCATGCATATGTTTACTGTTTAAAGCATGTGAGGATCAATTGCCTAAAAAGGCACTCAAGTCCTTCTTCCAGGGAAATTAGAGTAAATTCATATATATCATCTTGTAAATTCATATATAACAATATTAAGTACATAATAAGTATTATACTTTTTCAATGTGAGACCTACAGTTTTTTCAAGAGAGAAGAGAAAAAGGAATAAAACTCTATTACGAGCAGTTCTGAAATTTTCCTGTATGGAATTATAGGCCTTTGGAGAATTTATTGTGTATGCTTCGTGCAAGTATACATCACAACCATATGGCCGAGTTTAGACATCCTTCTTGGTATAATGTTTACTGCTCAAAGCGTGTGGGAGTCAAATACTCCTTTGAATGCTATTAGACATTAGTTGTTGATTATTTACCATCTCCCTTGATATATTTGATTTGCTTGCATAAATCCCATGTGATCTCAATCATAATTTCAGAAACTCCTTTGAATTTTTTGAGATTATCCCACGTGAGGATGAAACTTTTGCATTAATAGTTTAAATATTCTTGGCCTCTACAAATTTGTTTCGGGTCAAACACTGACTTTCCTTTTTTTGTAATTTTTCTTAATCTTGGTCTCTATCTGTTTGGAAGATGTTCTCTGAATTAACTTTAATAGACGCCATGGATAGCATGATAATAATTGGAATATTTACAAAGCAAATTGGGCATGAATTTGATATTAGATAGATGATGTATTTGGGCTGGCATCGTGGGTTATGGGAGGAGGGAGGTAAAAAGGTGGTGGTCATTCGTCAAGTCAAGAGCGGATCTCAATCAGCCTAGAGTGAGATCAGATGCCGTTATGTCGGCCACAGCTGCTCTGATAAGTCAACTGCCTTCCCACAATGCTGTCAACCAGCCAATTGAGATTAGCCTTCAACTTGGGAGCCAAATAAGTGGCCCCTCAGCATCTTTGTAGACGCCTATTATAACCATAGGGGCAAACACCGGCACTGGACCTGTTGTCCGCGTCTTAACAAGACCTTCCCATGTTCCGCCTTTAATGCCCCCACGTTGGGTCACAAGCCCACGTTACTAGGCTCGGCAATCAAAATTTTAGGAGTTAGCAATATAAAGTAGTTAACAAATGTTATGTTTTTTCAATGTGGGGTTTACTATTTTTTTTCTCAACATAGAAGGAGAAAAGGACTCTATATTTATTACAAAGCAATCTTCCTTCCGCATTGGTTAAAAGGATGATTATACCAAGGGGAACATGCCAAATTGTATCCTGTTTGTCCTTCCAACAGAAGGAAGCCCTAGCCTTAAGTTTCATCAGGTCCTTCCAACAATCGAGCAGCAGGCATGGGCTTAGTGCCTAAAGGAGTAATCGGGACCTAGGCGTTTCTTTCTAATATTATTTATAATTATTTTGTATTATAAATTATAAATTTATACCAAAATCATGCAAAATAAAATGATATATAAATTAGACGCCTAAATTAGAAAGTACCATAATTGATATAAAACATGGGAAAAAGTTAAGAATAATTTAACTAATTTTCTAATAATAATACTCTATTATTTAATTAACATATTAGTTAAAAATATTACATTGCAATTTTTGGGTATAGACCGAAAGGGTTTTGTTTGTTGGGCCCATAACTCCTAACCACCAAAACGATACGTATAGCTTAATAACTCCTACCCAACAAAACGATGCGTACAGCATATTCCATTAGGTCATCTTCTTCGCGTTTACCACCTGGTGCTGCCGCCGCAAGCTCGTGGAGCAGATCCAGCCAAATCTTCTTCGCTTAGTTTACCACATGGTGCCGCCTAAAGCTCACGGATATGAAGGATCCGCCCAGGCGCCCAGACCCGCCCAGGCCGCGCCTAGGCGCCTCCTAAGCGGCCGCCTAGGCCGATTTTTCGAACACGAGCAGCATATGCATGTGTATGATATTAAAAAACCAGTTGGTAGGAAATGGAAGGTGATGAATGATTCTGACACAGACAATGTAAGAGAGAGAGAGAGAGAGAGATGGTACAATACCACTCGTGTTCTACATATTTTATGGTTGATTGTGCATTGCATCCCATGACATTAGTTACCGAATTGAAGATACTCACGCTATATATTATAAGTAAAATATAGGTGCTGATGGGGTTTGTGATCCGGTGGTGGGGAGACAATGCATAAACATCGCTGATATAGTTTTTGGATCCAGATCGAAATCACGTTGGGACTGATTCAGCTGTGAAGAGGATGAGTTGCTCTTGTCTCCAGTCCAGAACCGTGTGATATATATTGAGCAGATGCCAAAAGGAAGGAAAGCAAACTGAAACACCAAATTGAACATTCAACTGCAAAGTACAAGACCTTTCTCTTTTCCAAGATTTGCATGATTGTGTTGAGAAGTTTCTTCTATTGACACACTCTCGCCAAACCTTATCCCAGGAGTGTGGAGACAAATGGATCAATGAACTACTAGATGGATCTTTGAGGCTCCTGGATGTGTGTGGCATCATTAAGGATGCCCTTTTGCAAACAAAGGAGTGCACACATGAACTTCAATCCATTATGCGCAGAAGACGAGGAGGTGACATGAGCTTCATGAGTGAGGTTAGAAAATACCTTGCCTCTACGAATGAACTTGAGAGGGTGGATGCTGCATTGAATGCCCTTATTACTCACAAGTCTAAGAAATCTGATTATGCAATGCAAGTCGAGAATGTTTAAATTTGGCTCCAGGATTTGGAGGCAAACTTTCAAGATATAGAAGAAGGACTTGAGTGCCTGTTAAGGCACTTGATCAAAGCCAGAGTCTCTCTTCTTCTCAACATTTTCAACCATTAGGGATTAAATTTTTGTGTGAACATATGTTGAGTTGAATCCAAGCTAACATGCATATAATTAATTCATTATAAACCTTAACAAAATCCTTGCTTTGATTAATTAGTAGCTAACATTAAAATTCTGAGTTCTTAATGTTAGCTTGCAGAAATAGCAAAAACATTTTCAGTTACATAGCCAACTAATAATTGAGGGACTAACAAGAAAAACTAACAAGGCTTGTACCTGATGTTGTAAATCGGTATCTCGATATGGTACCAAACAATCTTTTCCCAGGCTAAAATAACATATAACATTACTTATATTTTAGTAACATGGTTACTTCTAAGGTGAAGGGGAGGCACCTTCAGGCCATATGCAAATTTCCATCTTGAGCTGGCCACCAGAACTGATAAAATCAAACGGGATTAAAAGAAAACCGGTTTTGGGAGGGCGATCATCAATTACCAGCCGGCTTGGAGTGCTCTTTGTGAAAGATTCCAATCTGAGAAAATTTTCCTTGGATTTCGCATCAAGCTCATGGAAGAAGCCCCCCGTGAAGCCGGGTTGTATACAACTAATTGTCACAGCATTTCCTAGATCTTCAACATGATGCCTCTTGAGAATAAATAATGTACCACCTTTCTTTTCTTGAAGAACAAGAAAGTTGTCATCAGCATTTAATGAAACATGAAAAATGACGTAGTACTCGAATTGTGTTGCGGAATTCACGTGGCTACTACTGAAGTGTTGGTATAACTGCTTGGCTGAAGAAACAAACTTGCAATTTAAATGGGGGCAATAGCAAGGTGAATACAAACATGCCTTTTTATGTTCACCTTTTTTATTGAAAGTCACAGATTCTTTGCATCCATACTGCATGTTTTGGCATGATGTTGTGATTGATTCAAGAGCCTTCTCGATCGCACGGCAACGATTGAATCCAATAGACCCAGAGCAGAAGGGGCATTTGTCGTTAATTTTTGTACGGCAGGAGGAGCAAGCTATGTGCCCATTTTGGTCACACTGGTAGACAGGGATGGTCAAGGGTTCATAGCAAATAGGGCAATCGAATAATTCTGGGTCAGTTAGGGTTATGACAACATGAGAGTGAGAGCCATCCTGCTGTTCATGTACTTGTGCTTCAATATTGGGCTGTGCTTCATAATTTTCCATATGGTCAACGTCGCCACTTTCTTCTTCACTTTCTCCACCAACTTCTGCTTCATATTGAACACTTGCCATTCCCCTCACTCTCTCCAATCGAATAATCTGGTTGAGTTTATACTAACATACAATGAACAATACAAGGCTATATAGGCCTCAATTGGAAGAATAGCAATCATAATAGACTCTTGGCATTCTCTTTTCACTCTCACCGTGATGTGCAATACTTTTTTTTTGCTTATTTTATTCTGATTTTTGGAGAATCCAAGAATCAAGATTTGGGTAAACGAAAAGACCTAGCCTTTTCTTTTGATAAAAAAAACCCTTTTGTCCAAGGGAGATTTCAAATGCCAAACATTTGGTAGCCCATGTGGCATTTTGGCCAATGTTTAGGCCTGCAAATGCCATCATTTCTTCTCAAAATAGTGGGCAATGCTATCACGCTTAGCCTCTGCGCATGACACTAGCTAATAGATATGCATATATCCAAAGTTGCTTAATGAGAGCTTCAAGGTATCAAATTTAAATCTGGAAAACAATATCGAGGGATGAAATAAAATGAGAGAAGTAGCCACCTCTTGATCCATGGTGAGAAATAAACTTGATCACTTTGCAAGAAGTGACTAGAATTGTTAGTTTACATATACCAGTTTTTACAAGAAATGTCTCGTGGCAGACGTCTGACGAGGTCTAATGCCTTGGCCTGATGTTAACTAGGGCATCAGAATCTCCATTGCCCGAGGATCTGGCCATTTCCCTCACTCTCTCCTACTTTTTTTCTTTCTAAAATATTTTCCCTCGATGGAGTTGATACTAATAAACAATGAATAATATATAGGCCTCATTTGGAAGGATATCAATCATAATAGAGACTCTTGCCATTCCCTTTTCAATCATAATCGTAATGGGTAATAAGACTTGTTTTGGGAAGACAAGAATCAAGATTTTTGGTAAACGGATAGTCCAAGGGAGATTTCAAATTTAAATGCCAAACATCAAATTCAAATTTAATTGGCAATGCCATCACAAGCTTAGCCTCTGCATGACACTAGCTATATCTCCAAATCTGAGCTTCATGAAGCACTTGTGAAGTCACATATACCGCTTCTCCCTATAACGAAGAAAATAAAAGAGGAAAAGTGCTCGATGACTACTTTAGAGTGCTAATGACAATTATTTAGTAAAGCAGTTGTGTAAATAGGAAATAGGATGTGTATACGATGAACTCGTGTTTACAATATCTTGATTAAGCCAATTAGCTTCAGAATTTCAATCCAACAGTTTTCCCTCGTATTTCCTAATATTTATTGACTAATATCTTCTTAAAGAATAATTTGAAATAATTAAGCCAAAAGATTTATATTAAGGAGTAAATTAGTTAAGAAGATGATGAAGGACAACAAAACCTTTATCTTTAATTTTGTTTAGGGGTAAATTAGTTAAGAAGATGAAAACCATATAACTATTCAGATCATTGATTCGTTAAACTCCAAAATGCAAGATATATATATATATATATATACTAAAAAGTTTTGTAAACAAATTTTGAGTTGAGTTCTAGCTAGTACATATGCAATATAGCCGAATTTTGGCTTTAAGAAGAAGCAAAAATATATTAACTTACATTATATTTTCTATAAATTAATACATCTCAAAACACTCTATGCAGATTTCCATCTTGAGCTGGCCACCAGGACTGATAAAATCACATGGAATTAAAAGAAACCCTGTTTTAGGATTATCAATTGCCTGCCGGCTTGGAGTGCTCTCTGTGAAGGCCTCCAATTTGAGAGACGTTTTCTTGGCTTTCGCTTGAAGCTGATATAAGAAGCCCTTCCTGAAGCCGGGTTGTATACAAGTAACTTTCACTGAATTTCCTACATCTTCAACATAATTTTTCTTGAGGACAAATAATGTATCATCATTCTTTTCTTGAAGAACAAGAAAGCTTGCTTCGGCATTCAACGAAACAGAAAAAAAACAGTTGTACTTGAATTGCGTTGCGAAAGTCGCATGGCTGATTCTGAAGTGTTGGTATAACTCAATATCTGGAGAGACAAAGTTGCAATGGGGGCAAGAGCAAGGTGAATACACACATGCGTTTATATGTTCAACCTTTTTATGGAGAGTGAAAGATTGATTGCATCCATACTTGATGTTTTGGCATGATGTTTTGATTGATTCAAGAGCCTTCTCGATTGCGCGGCAACGACTGAATCCAATGAACCCGGAACAAGAGGGACATTTGTTGTTAATCTTTGCGAAGCAGGAGGAGCAAGCTATGTGCCCGTTTTGGTCGCATTGGTAGACAGGGATGGTCAAGGGCTCACAGCAAATAGGGCAATCAAACAATTCTGGGTCGGTTAGGGTTATGGAAACATGAGATTGAGACCCATCCTGCTGCTGTTCATGTACTTGTGCTTCATTATTTGGATCTTCCTCTTCCCCTGCCCCTTCGATATGATTAAGGAAGTCTCTTTCTTCTTCCCTTTCTCTGCCGACCTCTCCTCCATATTCATATCTTTCCTCTTCTCCTCCATATTCATATCTTTCCTCTTCTCCAACCTCTTCTCCTCCATATTCATATCTTTCCTCTTCTCCAACTCCTCCATATTCGTCTCTTTCCTCTTCTCCAACCTCTTCTCCTCCATATTCGCCACTTCCCTCTCCAGCCTCTTCTCCTCCATATTCATCACTTTCCTCTTCTTCCTCTTCGGTTTCTTCCTCATAAAAACGTCTGACACGAGCTCTCTTATGCCTTGGCCTCAAACTAACTTGTTCATCTGAATCTTCACGTAACCATGAAAAAGGCCTTCGAGCACCAGATCTCTGGTGCCTGGCCCTTAGAGGTACTTCGTCATCTGAATCTCCACTTGACGAGGATAGTCTAGCCATTCTCACTCTTTTTCGCCGTAACATTCTTGCCATTCCCTCACTCTCTCTCTCTCTCTCTCTCTCTCTCTCTGTCTCCAATCGAATAAACAACTCTGTTTTTGTTTTTTTCTTTCTTAATTCTACTTTCTCCCCGATGATACGAACATATATATTCAATTGGAAGAATACCAATCATAACCAGGACTAACATTCCTAGTCAAACTCAACGTAATGTGCAAGTTTTTTATTTACTTTATTTTGTTCTATTCCCTTTTGGATTCGGAAAAGATATATAATTAATTGAGGTTTTCGGAAAGTAAGTTAATCAAAATATAAAAAGGAAACAAGTTTTTCTCATTGGGGGAGTAAAACTTGAGTTTAATTACTGTATTGCCCTGAATTTCTAAGATCATTATTAAAATTTTAAACTACTTTTCCTAGAACTTCATCTATCTCTACTATTATAAAGGGATATATCTATATATATAAAACAAAATGCAGAGAATGGTAAAACATTCAAAATACCAAAAAATGCCTTAGTTAATGCAAACATTAAGAATTGAAATTATTAATTAAATGAGGATAATATGGTAAATTCACACTTTTTCATATTAAAAAAATTAAAATTAATAGAAAAATCAGATAATGAATCCTTTATTTTTTATGGAACACAACTACCCATTATCTTTTTTAATTCTAAAAGAATAAAAGAATAAAAGAAAACCAATTGTCACACGTTTTCCTTTTTCATATTAAAAAAATTAAAATTAATAGAAAAATCAGATAATAAATCCTTTATTTTTTATGGAACACAACTACCCATTATTTTTTTTAATTCTAAAAGAATAAAAGAATAAAAGAAAACCAATTGTCACACGTTTTCCTTAGCGGAGGAGTAAAACTTGAGTTTAATTACTGTATTGCCCTGAATTTCCAAGATCATTATTAAATTTGTTCAATGCCAAAAAGGTATATAATTACATATGTACAGGTTCTAAAAACAAATAGCATATATACAGAGAGTTTTCTTAAAAATAGAGAAATTTTGGTATGTTCTGGGTAATTCTAAAATTAAATGTTCCATGAAAACAGGACAACAAAAATGCCCAAGAGAAATCAAAATCTCAAGAAGAGAATTTGAGAAACAAGGGCTTCTGGGACGAAGCAGTTGATTTGACATTCAATCTCTGAACCAAGGAGGAGGATTTTGAATTTGGGTGAGTGATGCTCACGTCGTAATCTCCATGGGAAAGGGAGGCCTCAAAGAAACCTTTAGCGTCTGTTGTGGCAGAAACCAGGCCCTTCAAACCCCATTCATGTATTAATTTGTCCACAACATCACCATTAGGCAGGTTTTTGAAATTAATGTTGTCTGTCAAACACATTCTGTAACATCCCTTTTCGGTTGGTCCAGCCCACAGAACAATTCCTTGAATGTGAGGGTGAGCGTATGTCTCCCTCAGAATCTGCTCCAAGTATAATGTCTGCCCATGTAAACAGAAAGTTGAGCTTGTTAGTGGCATGCTAGAATCCCTGATAAAATAATGCACAAGATTTAAAGTATTCAGTCAAATACTATAGTGTTACTTGTTTTTTTTTTATCAATAAGGAAGGAGAATTCGAACTTGGGACGTATCATATACCTTAGAGCCCGGTACATTTATCTAGAAAATGTTTTATGTATTAGAATCAATTATCAAGTTGCTTGGTAATCTAGAAGACTCATCTAATGCAAATTGGAATTTGGGGTTTATTGTGGACCTTGCTTTATGTGTGTGATTCGGAATTTAAGTTGTGTGCTATTCAAGCACACAATGTGATCTCCTTTATTTCTTACCTGTTTCGGACCATTTGCCACGTCCAATTCTGTAATCCAAATTGGCACTCCGGCAGCAGCAAGAGTATCAATAGAAGATCTTATGTAAGGGATGTTAGGAGTTGTAAAATGAGACTCAAGCCCAATGGCAAATCGTCCTCTCTCATTTCCTGGAAATGTTCGCATCTCTTTGAGCTTTCGAAGGTACTTAGTCGGTGTGGTCGCTTCATCTGCGCTCTCCTCAATGGTATTGTACTCATTTAGAAACAAAGTGGTTGCTGCATCAGCTCTAATAGCCCAGTTATAGAAGAGGGCTGAAGCATTTGCACCCATTTTACTTTCAAAGAAATTAAAGTGTAAGTTTTCGTTAACGACATCCCACCCGATTAGTTGCCCTTTGTACTTGTTCATGACAGAATTTAGCCTCTTTTGAGTAGCCGAAGCAAGTTGTTGTGGAGAGAGTGATTTGACCCAACCTAGTTGGTAGAATGGATCGTCCCAGAAGACGTTGTGGCCTCGGACTGCAATGTTGTGTTGTTTGGTAAACTGAAGCATGGCATCAGCCACGGAGTAGTCTTCATGCCCCTGAGTATTCTCTGTGCTGTACCATTTCATTTCATCTCCAAAAGTTGCGACCGTGAACCTCGCGATAAGAACCAGTTTTGGTAGGCAGTGTTTTTGAGGATGTACTTGGTGAGGGAACAACCAAAAGGGAAAGTTGGAGACTTCTGTTGGATGGAGATTTTTGCATTTGCCAGCGGTTTGCCTTGTTTATCCACTGCTTGGATTTTCACATTGCTTTTACGAATCTGCAAAAAAACTACGTGTCTGTAACGAAACCTTATTAAATCCAAGCATATAACAATTTGATTCCTTCTAGGGTACATTTTTTTAGTACATTGGGTGTGATCGAAAACACATAACGGATTCTGATGCTTGAGATTGATACATGTTTTATTTCTACAGGATGAAAATTCATCAATTTACTAAGTATAATGTCTCCAAACTAACCTTGGCAATGCTTTGATCTTGATGAGACTTCCACTCCTCTTCGGTGAACGGTTGCAATGAGATGCTATCAACCCAGATCTCAACAGATGTGTCCTTGCTCTGAAATATTAAAGACTATTGTAAGAGCTGTTATAGAAGATTGAGCATATGCTTGTAACAAAGAACGAAATGAATGGGTTTGTTCTTCATTCCTGTAATTCAACCAGGCTTTAGAACATTCGATCACAAGTCTAACGCAATGAATGTTTTGACAAAAGAAGTAAGATTTAAAGAGGTATGCAAATACTTTTGTTGCCCGATTCATGTGATAATTGGTAACAAGTACCTCAAAATAGAGCTCAGCTGGGCCTGAGGCATTGGCAGGGAAGCCACCCTTGAGCATGGACCAGCAATTGGATTCTGCAACAATTGAACCAGCACGTATATATGTTCCACTACCTGTCTTGAACATTGCTGTCACCGGAACACCACCCTTACTTGCTTGTATCCAAGCTGCATCAACACAAACCACATATATTTAGGAATTGTAATATTACTTTTGCATTAAGTAATTACTAATCACCGATTACAACATTAAGCGGTGAGAGAAAGTTCTAATTACGCACGCGTACCAGAAAATGTGTAGAGCTTGCCACTTTGCAAGGAAACCTTCTGAGAAACACTGGCATGTTGTTGGTTTCTGCCAAGAGCCACAATGAATTTGTTGCCTTTTGATTCTCTGTGTTGTATTTTGGCATTGCCAAAAGAAGACCATCCTTTCAAACCCTCATTTAGTTCCGCATTTACAATGACCCCTCCACCATACTGGGGTTTGTGAGGATTTTCCAAACACTGGAAAAAGACATACAGATGGACAAATTTTAATAGATATATTTCTCCGGAAAATTTAACCAAAGTAATTAAAGTAATGAACAATGCAGGATAAAAATTAATTGAAGTAAAACTAAATAAACTTGCCTCAGCACTTGCTGTGTAATCATAGGGTAAAGCATTTAGTACTTCAAACCCTGCAAGACATTTATTTTGTTAAGGATCTTATTCAAGCTAGCAAATGATTCTTTTGTGACCATACGAAATGCGGGCAAAGACAACCATTTTCTTTTTCTGAACCTTTTGCCCCAAACCATTTTGAGTGGCTAAAGGCATCAGCCATTATATACAGAATTTGAAGGCCTTCTATTGAATCTTCACTAAATGGACTTCTGTTTGATTGTGAGTCTTAAATGTAATTCAAACGAAAATAACTTTGTCGTTGCAGATAGCTACAGGTGTCAACCATGACAATTTTACAAGTCACGAGCTGATAACTGGAATTAATGCGTTTAGCAACAAATTCAAATTAGTTGCTTATTGGTTCCACCATTACAGAAATTTGATGTTCTCTAAAGGGTATCAATTTCATGATTAAATGCCGTAATTCGTGACGAAACCTACCGTGGCAAAAAACCTCATCCCTAAAAGTTCTAACAGCTAATAATACATTTTCTACATAACATACCTCCAAAAAAGAAAGTGCTTAATAGCAGCAGTAGATTGTGTCTTCCCCGAATATTCTTCATCAAGAAGCGAGACTAAACCAGTAGAGAGAGAGAGAGAGAGTGCTGGATGCAGAAGCTGAGACTAGCCAGAGATATGTATATTGCGAGATATGGTGCAATGTATCCAGGGAGACGAAAGCTGCTTATATTAATGCAATATCGTATCTATAAAATATATATATGGCAAGAGTACATAACCATCCCTCAATTAGCAGAAATTATGATACTTTCAATTGCTTTCCTTGACCACGATGATGATAAAGAACGATGCCGCGCTTCCTTCTATATCGCAACTTTTCATGACCCACTGAAGAATGGCGGGCTTCCTTCTATATAGCAACTTTTCATGACCAATTGAACGATGCGGGGCTTCCTTCTATATAGCAAACTTGTCATTACCAACCTTTTAGATGGCCTTCAGTAATGAAAATAATAAGAAATAAACATTGCATATACTAATCAGGAATTAGAATTCTCATCATGAATTGAATTCCAATCAGGAATTGAATTCCACTTATAGAAGATTCCTTCGTTTACTTCACATTAATGAATTAAAAAGTAAGTGAGGCTCACACAAAATTAGGAATTGAATTCCTGATTTTGGAGGAATTCAATTCTTGGGTAGGAGATGGTATTCTAATTCTTTGGAGAACTAACCCATTAAGAATTCAACTTTTTTACCCATTATATCCTCACACAATTTTAAAAATTCCAAATTTGGCATCTATCTTAACCCAAGAACGAGGAAATTTTAATAATTAATACCACTCCTACCCCAATTTCATATGGTTTAGTAAACAACTTCAATAGCAATCTGAAATCTAATTCTCCTCAATCCAACTCCTCCTCAATTCAATTCATCTTCATTTCAATTCCTCCTAATCCAATTAGGGATTAGTAAACATGCCATAAATTTAAAGTTTTACACATACTATTTTATAATTAAAAAAATCAAATAAAAAACAATATGAGAACATGGAACAACTATACCCATTTTGTCTTCTATTTTTTTTTTTTTTTGTAAAAGAAAAAAATTTAGTGCATGTTAAATCAATTGGTGAAACGATTTTGATTTTATTTCTTTATGCTATATTCCATACTAATATAGGTCTCCTGGAAGACTATTCATAGGCCAAACATAAACACTGGGAATTTCTTTCAAAAATTAAAATGGGAACAAAGTAGGCAAGAGAAAAAAAATTCAAGGAGAAAGTTGGAGCCGCAATGGTTGCAGGGATGCAGTAGTTGATGACACATTGAACTTAAAAACCAGGGAGGAGTTCGTCGCGGAGGGGTGACTAATTTCCAATTCGTAATCCCCATAGGATAGATTGGCCTCAAAGGAACCATTAGCGTCTATTGCGCCAGAAGAAGTAGAGGGCTTCAAACCCCATTCATAAAGTAGCTTGTCAACAACATTACCAGTGGCCAAGTTGCGGAAATTGTTATCTGTCAAACACATTCTGTAACATCCCTGAGGATTCCAAGCAGCCCAAATCACAATTCCTTGAATCTGGGGGTGAGCATGTACCTCCCTTAGAACCTGCTCCAAGTACCACGCCTGCCCATATAAACAGAAAAGTAGTCATAAATAAGTAGTAATTGTACTTAGAACTTCTTGCCTATAGAGCTTCATCTTTGAGGATAGTGGTAAAAGTAAAACCCTATCTAGTCTAAAACCCTAGATCGACGTTTACCTGATTGGGACCGCTTTGCACGTCCAATTCAGTAATCCAAATAGGCAATCTTGTAGCAGCAAGGATGTCAATGGACGATCTAATGTAAGGAAGGTTAGGAGTGACGAAATGAGACTCGAGCCCAATCGCCATCCGGGCATTTCTGTTACCGGGAAAGGTTTGTATCTCTCTCAGCTTTTGGAGATACCTAGCTGGCGTGGATGCTCTATCTCTGCTCTCCTCAATGGTATTAAATTCATTCATGAACAAGGTGTTTGCTCCATCAGCTTTAACAGCCCAGTTATACATAAGGGCTGAGGCCTTCGAACCCAGCTTGCTTTCGAAGAAATTCCAATGTAAGTTTTCATTGACAACATCCCACCCTATAACTTGACCCCTGTATCTGTGCATGATAGAAGTTAGCCTCTTGTAAGTGGCTGAGAAAAGTTGCTGTTTGGTGAGTGAGTTGACCCAACTGGGTTGGAAATGGGGATCGTCCCAGAACACGTTGTGGCCTCGAACTGCAATGCCATGACTTCTTGCAAACTGAAGCATGGCATCAGCTGCTGAGTAGTCTTCACGGCCCGGAGAAGGCTCATTGCTGTACCATTTCATTTCATCTTCAAATGTTGCTACTCTAAACCTTGATGTGAACCAATTTTGGTACGCATTGTTGGTGAGGATGTTCTTGTTGATAGCACACCCAAAAGGGAAACTTGAAGCCTTTTGTTGGATGGAGATTGTTGCATTTTTTAGAGGGTTTCCTTGTGCATCAACTGCTTGAATTCTCACATTTCCCATACGAATCTGCAAACAAATATGTAGTTTGTCTCCTTAAGAAGAAACCCTATCGAAACTATATATATCATCATCGACAAACCTTCAATGATCAGACTCACCTTTGCAATGCTTTGGTCTTGATGAGACTTCCATTCCTCTTCGGTGAATGGTTGCAATGAGATGCTATCAACCCAAATCTCAACGGATGTGTCATTGCTCTGCAAAGTTTCAAGTAAAATTAGGAAATATATATATCACATATCTTTTGAACCTTGTTTTATAGTTTCACACAACATAAGTTCATACAATCTGACAAGAGAACATTACACTCAACTTTTGTTGACGTTAATATTACCTCAAAATATAACTCAGCAGGACCCGAGGCATTGACAGTGAGGCCACCCTTGAGCAAGGACCAGCATTTGGGCTCCGCAACAACTGCACCAGCATGTATGAATCCACTACTAGTCTTGAAAATAGCTGTTACTGGAGCACTACCATTACTCACCTGTATCCAAGCTGCATTAGGGAATAATCATCTAACTAATTATTGATAAAAATAAAAATTGATTTCGGGAAAATGGAAATGAATTATGTACCGGAAAATGTATAGAGCTTGTCACTTTCCAAGTTAATCTTCTGAGAAATACTGTCATGCGATTGATTTCGGCTATGAGCCACAAGAAACTTGTTGCCTTCTGATGATTCTCTGTGTTGCATTTTTGCTTCGCCGAAAGAAGACCATCCTTCTAAGCTATGGTTTAGTTCCGGATTTACAATGATGCCTCCGTCGTATTGAGGTTTGAGAGGAGTTGCCAAACACTGAAGAACAAAAAAAAAAAAGAAAAATTATGGAAACAATTTTAGATTTATTACAATTTTTTCTATCTCTTTAAACATAATGCAGTGTAGCTTGCCTCAATACTGGCTGAGTAATCGTAGGTTAATGCCCTAACTTCAAACCCTGCACACCATTTTGGAAGGTGAAGAAAATCAAAAGAAAATAATACAAACATGTAAACCAGTCATTAGTCAACAAGTGGGCCCAACCAGTCAAATCTCTCACAAGCTTTTCACATTAAGCATGCATATTACATGCTTATTTCGAGTGCAACCAAAGAGGGGAAGGAAAAAAAAATGGAACAAACCTGCAAAAAGAAAAGTACATGACACCAGAAGCAGATTACTTTGTCTCAAAATCTTCATATTGTGTTGTTTGCTATGAACCCAGAGAGAGAGAGAGAGAGAGAGAGAGATGGTAGAGAAGGGAGATTATATATGCATTGGTAGAGAGAGATTTAAAAAGCAATCTACATGCATGGCTAGATTGGCAGTAAATAAAGGATATGAAACGGATACCCAGAATAAATTATCCATTAAAAAAAAAAAGCTATTTTTATGCATTGTACTATCTCATATTCATTTAACTAAAATTTGTATTTATAATTAAACCAATTTTATTGTAGTTGAATTTGGACTGTCCTAAATTCCCAAATATAACTGCCAATGACTTGTGGACTACGTATGAAGTGATGCCGTAAGTTATCCTATGAAATACTCATCTGAATCTCGAGATAATTATGAAGGATCGAAACCTATATATTTATGGAAATTGGATCGTTCTGGTATTTTTAAATAAAGAAATTGTTATTAACACTCATAAATAAGCATTCTGCTATTATTCCTTTATTATTAATTTTTTTTAAGGGAGTGCATATGACTATTTTATAGTGTCAAAATCTCCCTTAAATGAAACTATTTTAAAGCATATTAACCAAGGAAGGAAGTAGACGTTGGTTAGTTAGGCCAGTTGATCAAGACAGTAAGCCCGCTCCCGCCTCCTTACATCCAAGTTTGAATCCTCCACTCTAGATTAGATTAGTTTAAAGTAGATTATCGTTTGTATAAAAATGAAGAAAGGTGAATATTTACACCCAATTCATGTCTCTCTCTAAACACCCACCATCCATTTTTTTTTAATACCATTAAATTCGGGGCTATGATTTGGGCTTTAAATTTTATTGGTCAATGTCCATAAATAAACACAAGCAGGAGTCAGAGAGCCCTTTTGCTCCATTTAGTTTTCAGCCTGACCCTTATTTTATATTATTTCGCGCATAAAGAATTTCGTTTAGATGTAAGGCTTAAATATGTTAACTTTAAGAGAATAGAACGCCGATCTCCCTGGCCCGTTGGTTTTGTGATCCACGCAATCTCCAACAGGTCCTGGGTTCGATTGGCACAAAGATGAAGAGGAAAATGAAGAAGAAAAGTATGAAACAATATGAGGTATTCTAAAATAACCTCTGTTTTTGTCTGATGTTTAATTTATATATATAATTTTTTTATCCAAAAGTTTACTTAATATTTTGCAGCTTAAAATACAATTAGTGCCAATGGCAAAATTATGCAAAAAAATATCATGTACTCCTTCCTCTATTATTATTATTATTATTATTATTATTTATTTATTTAAGGATTACATATGACTATTTTAGAGTGTCAATATCAACAAAGTTAAGTGAAACTAATTTATAGCATATTAATCAAGGAGGTGTGGGTTAGACTAGGTGGCTAGGGCAATGAGCTCATCCCTTTGCACCTAATTTTGAATCGAATCTGAATCCTCTGCTGCTTGGTTTTTCTTTGCTTTGATCTGCTTGACTTTTATCGTGGGCTTGCCACCACATTAAATAATAAAAATTTTATTGTAATTTATTGTGCAAGGTGAATTATGTTTACACCCTTCCCTTGAGTATGTTAATTTATAGTAAATTATCGCTTGTATAAAAAATTATAACAAAAAACCAAAGTGAATTATTTTTACACCCAATTCATGTCTCTTCACACCCATTATACTTTTTTTTACACCTATTTTAAAGTATTTCGCGCATGAAGAATTCCATTCCATGTGTAAGAGCATTTCCACCCATTTGCCATGGCAAAAGGCAAGGGGAGGCAAGGGTTGTTGTCTTCTAATGTTTAATTTATTTAGGGTTTACTATTGAAATACCCCTGAACTTGTACCTAAGTTTCAATTAGCCCCCAATTTTTTTAAAAAAGAAAATTAAGGATATGAACTTTGATTTTTTGCTAATTTCCACCCTACCATCTAAATCATCAACATCTCATCCAATTTTCTGTTAAATCATTAAAAATAAATTTCTTTTTTTGGAAAAAATTTTAAAAAAGAGAAGAAAAAAAATATATGGCCCAACTCATCTCTATCTCTTTCACTCCATCCTCTGTCAAACCCCAAGCTCATCGAATCTGGAAATACAAATCCACCTGATTCAAACTTTTTACTCTTAAAAAGTATGAAAAATAAAAATATAAATGGAAGAAAAACCAAAGCAGGTATCCAAAGTCCCAACCCACCCAGTGCCGACAGCAACTCTCTCTCCCACATGAAAATTCTCATTATGATTTCCACCAAAACCAACTCCAGCCCCAGCCACCCCATGCCTGACCCCTTCTCTCTCTCATCCCAAAACTTATCAACACACCCATGGAAGTTTATGAGATTATGCCACAAGCAGATTAAAAAAAAGTTTGTTTTTTTACCCCATAGTTTTTGGTCCAAGTCTTGACAAAAATTGGGAGTGGTCATGGGGTTAGGCGATGGTGGCTAACCCGAATCCAATTTATACTGGGCAAATCTATTTTGGAGAATACAAAAAAGTCCTAAGTGAAATTACAATCTATTAAAATCATAAGTAAAATCCTGTAATTTCAATATATTAAAATCTTGTAATTACAAATTCTGCTGAAATTCATTACATTATAATCTTGTAATTACAATTTATTAAGAGATTTTCTATTTAAACCCCCACACTTCTCTTAGTTCACCCCATGTTCTAAGTTCACCCCATCTTTTAATTTAAATTTTCACAATTTCTAAGAAAACCCCACTATCTTCCCAAACTACCCTTAAATACACCCCAAACTGAAAAAATAAGAAATAAAAGAGATTTTCTATTTAAACCCCACAATTTTCTTTGTTCCCAGCAAAAAAAACACAAACAAATAGAACCTTGAACCCGAAATTTAATACTTTCTAGAGAAAGAGAACAACTTTACCTCTCTCCAAGAACTGTAACTGGAATTCCAACACTTGGGTATTGTTAAGTTGATAATCAACAAGCCTTTCCATTAACTCTCACGCATATTTAAAGAGGTAGACTCGTCAATTTTCTATGTCTTTAAAGGAGAAGAGTAATCTGGCAATAGGATGTAGAGGAGTTTGTATTTTTCTAAAACTTGATATGAAGAGTGATGGGGTGTGGGGTGTGTGTATAGATGTACTAGGGTTGATTACTAAGTTGGATGACCTTTTTTGTCTTTTTACACAATAATAAAACTTACAGCTTAATGATTTAAGTATTTGAGTGAACAAAGAGAAGTGCGGGGTTTAAATAGAAAATCTCTTTATTAAAATCTTAATTGAATACATCCCCCAATCTTCCTACACTTCAAAAATTGGTCTTCCATCAAAACGAGAACAAAACACCCAAGTGAACAAAACTCAAGCAGAAACTTGGAGCAGTAACTGTTGCTGAGACTCAGTAGTTGGTCCCACATTCAAACCCTGAACTGAGGAGGAGTTTGCCACAGAAGGGTTAGTGATTTTCACTTCGTAGTCGCCCTGGAAAAGGGAGGCCTCGAAAAAACCATTAGGGTCCGTCGTGCCAGAAGCCAGGCTGGAAGTCAAACCAAATTCATGTATGAGCTTGTCAACAACATCACCAGTAGGCAGGTTTTTGAAGTTGTTGTCTGTCAAACACATTCTGTAACATCCCTGAGGTTTCCAAGCAGACCAAATAACAATGCCTTGAATCTGAGGGTGTGCATGGACCTCCCTTAGAATTTGCTCCAAGTATGATGCCTGCCCATATAACCCAAAAAATATTAGCAAATTATAAGAAGTGGGATTTTTATCATAAGCAAACATTCCCCTTCACATGTGACGTGACCATATCAAATTTAAGGTATCTCGCGCATTTTCTTACCTGATTGGGGCCGCTTGCGACGTCCAATTCTGTAATCCAAATAGGCACTTTTGCAGCAGCAAGAGTATCAATAGAAGATCTTATGTAGGGAATGTTTGGAGTGGTGAAATGTGACTCGAGTCCAATCGCCATCTTCGCATTATTGTTACCCGGAAAGGCTTGAATGTCTCTCAGCTTTTGAAGGTACTTAGCTGGGATCGAATCTCCATCTCCACTCTCCTCAATGGTATTATACTCATTCATGAACAATGTGGTTGCTCCATCAGCTTTAAGAGCCCAGTTATAGAACATGGCTGAAGCAGTTGCACCAATCTTACTCTCAAAGAAGTTAAAATGCAAGTTTTCATTGCTAACATCCCAAGCTATAACTTGTCCTTTGTATCTCCCCATGACAGAATTCAGCCTCTTGGAGGCTGCATCAGAGAGCTGTTGGCCGGAGAGTGAGTTGAGCCAACCGGGTTGGTAGCGGGGGTCGTCCCAGAACACGTTGTGTCCTCTGACTCCAATGTTGTGCTGCTTTGCAAACTGAAGCAGGGCATCAGCGGCAGAGTAGTCTTCATGGCCCTGAGATGACTCTGTGCTGTACCATTTCATTTCATCTTCGAATGTCGTGACGGTGAAGGGCCTTGAAGTGAACCAGTTTTGGTAGGCTGTGTTGGTGAGGATGTTCTTGTTGATGGCAACACCAAAAGGGAAGCCTGGGGACTTCTGTTGGATGATGATTGTTGCGTTGGCTAGTGGTTTGCCTTCTGCATCAACTGCTTGAACCTTCACATTGCTCTTTCGAGTCTGCAAAAAAAGTGTATGGTTAGCTTTTTTTTACTTAGCCAAATTAATTTTGGATGAATTATATGGCCTGATCAACTCACCTTTGTGATGCTTTGATGTTGATGAGACTTCCATTGCTTTTCAGTGAATGGTTGCAACGAGATGCTATCAACCCAGATCTCAACAGATGTGTTCTTGCTCTGAATTAAGAGTTTAACAATTGTTAATTATAAAAGTACCCGTTTGGTATTGATTATTTAGGGGGAAATCACTTTCTTTGAAAATGATGCTTGTGTTATAACAACAAAAGAGAAAAAGAAATATAAGGGCATATTCATCATTTGGGTGATTCAAACTCGATTAGCACGGTTGATCGCAAGTCTAATGTATGTTGAACAAAAGAAATACGAGTAAATGTGGTCCAAATAGTTTTATGATTGTTCATGTAATAATTAAAAACAAATACCTCGAAATAGAGCTCGGCGGGGCCAGAGGCATCGACAGTTAGGCCACCCTTGAGCATAGACCAGCAATTGGATTCAGCCACAATTGCACCAGCATGTATGAATCCACTACTAGTCTTGAAAATAGCTGTTACTGGAACACTGCCACTGCTCACTTGTATCCAAGCTGCATCAACACAAACCAAATACACAGTTACAATTATTCATTCATTAATTAATCAATTATTGATTAATTAGAATGGGGAAGAAAAGTGATGAAATTATGTACCAGAGAATGTATAGAACTTGTTGCTTTGCAGGTAGGTCTTCTGAGAAATACTGTCATATGATTGTTGTCTGCCATGAGCCACAATGAATCTGTTGCCTTCAGATTCTCTGTGTTGTATTTTTGCATTGCCAAAACTAGACCATCCGTTCAAGCCATGATTTAGTTCAGGGTTTACAATGATCCCTCCATTATATTGTGGTTTGTGAGGTTTTGCTGAACACTGGGAAAAAAAATATAAGGGAAAAAGATTAAAGAAATTTTAGATTTAGAGTTTTCTCTGTAAAAACATAACTAACAATTTGCAAATTATACGATTATAATTCATTGCAGGAAAGCTTATTACCTCAATACTGGCGGTGTAATCATAAGATAAGGCATTGACTTGAAACCCTGCAAGGCAAATGTTTAGTTCGTGTTCTACAACATGCATATGCTTTGATAAGTTTTTAACTATAATTGGATTATTTTGTTTGAGGAATTGAGAAATAAAACTGAAACACATGGTAATATTATCAATACGGTCGTCATGCCGTGTCTCGAGTCACCACATATGATGGATGCCTTGCTTAGGGCAACACGATCTATATATTTGCCTTGGTGTGCCGCATGACATAGCTTGCCAGATCATGACATGTTCTTTCCTTTTTATGATATTGTTCTACGTCTTACAACAATCAAATGAAAACAATCATAATGCTAAAACTCAATTGTGTTGTTTTTCATAGAAGGATGATAGCAGTGAAAAGCAAACCTGCAAAAAGAACAGTGCAAAACAGCACAAGCAGATTGCTTTTGCCCCAAAACTTCATTGTAGGTTGATTGCTATTCCCAAGCAGTGACATGAGCTCAAAGCAGATCATGCATTGTATGTATTTATACGTATATGGCAAGATTATATAGTAAGGATAGGATTTCCTGCTATAATATTGAAAAATAAACCGTCCATCGTTTTGGGTAAGTATAGGATTTTATAGGATTTTCGTCCCTTTTCTAAACTATCTTTATTTGGGTAAGTTATGATGAGAATTGACGACCATCTTTATATGGATCTCCTAGTACACAAAAATAAAGAAGATTGGATTTAGTCAATAAAAGAAGATTCGATGTACGTATATGATCTACATGTTACCCAAATTATGCTGGAAGGTTTATGAAACAACTTTTTATATGTCCACCCAAAAAAAAGAAAGAAAGCTCTCCATCAATATGATACTTCAACACATACTAGTCTTTGATCTAATTGTCTCTATTTGGATAGAGGATGTCTCATGTTCGACTCAAATGAATGCGAGAACGAAACATATGTGCAGTGAATTCAATACCTAAATGTGACTAACCTAATCATTCATGGCATGTTTACTAATCCGGAATTGGAATTCTCATCCAGAATTGAATTCCGCCTATGAAGAATTCCTGCGTTTACTTCACATCAAGGAATTGAAAAGTAAGCGGGGCCCACACAAAATTAGGAATTGAATTCCTAATTTTGGAGGAATTCAATTCCGGAATTGGAGGTGGTATTCTAATTCCTGGAGAATTCACCCATTAGGAATTCATCTTTTTTACCCATTATATCCTCACACAATTTTCAAAATTCCAAATATGCCATCTACTTTAACCAAAAAATGTGGACATTTAAGTAATTAGTACCACTCCTACCCCAATTCCATATGGTTTAGTAAACAACTTCAATAGGAATTCGGAATCTAACTCACCTCAATCCATATGGTTTAGTAAACAACTTCATTAGGAATCCGGAATCTAATTCTCCTCAATCCAACTCCTCCTCAATTCAATCCATCCTCAATTCAATTCCCCCTAATTCAATTCCGGATTAGTAAACATGCCATCAATGTGATAGCATAATTCCTTGAAGTGAGTCTCCTAATTAATCAAGGAGATTTATTTAAGGAATTTACTTTCCTATTTTATATAGTTGTCAAATCATTGTATAATTAGGAGATACTTTCCTAATCCTTTACTGTATCTAATTCCTTGTAAAACACTCATGTAAACTTTTATATATACCTCCTTATGGAGAAGAATAAAACTCAACCTAACATACTAGTCTTTGATCTAATTGTCTCTATTTGTCTCATGTTCGACTCAAATGAATGCGAGAACGAAACATATGTGCAGTGAATTCAATACCTAAATGTGACTAAACTAATCATTCAATGTGACAGCATAACTTTTATTCCAGATGAATTATCATGTTAAAAATAGCTTTGTAAATATAAATATATATTACTTCAATAAACGAGTATTACATATAGCTAACAAAATTATAACTCAAATCATCATTAATCTATATATATAAAGCAAAAGGTAGATAATGGTGAAACATTCAAAATACCAGAAAATGCCCTTGGTTAATACAAACATTAATAATTGAAATTATTAATTAAATGAGGATAATATGGTAAATTCACACTTTTTCATTTAAAATAAAATAAAATAAAAATAAAAATCAGATAATGGATCCTATTTTTATGGAACACAACTACCCATTATCTTTTTTAATTCTAAAATAAATTTTAAAATTTTTAAAAAAAACCTCTCTCAGGCGCGAGAGTGTATGCGGAGAGGCTAGTAAATATTAAAGCAAGGTTCTATTTTTGGAAGACCTTTTCTATTGAAAGGAGCGATAATATACTAAACTCACACATACTATACGGATGCTACTACTCGAACCCAGAACCTTTTCTGATGGAGCAATTACTCCAAACCACTACACTAATATAGGGCTGGGTATTCAGACCGATAACTTCGGTCAAACCGCCCAAACCAAACCGATGGTTTGGGTTGGTTTGGTTTTTTTTCAATTTTTTTTGGTCACCGGTTTGAACCCAAATCAAACCAAAATATATGGTTCCGTGTACAGTTTGTAATATCCAAAACAACGGTTTAACCAAACCAAACCGGTAGTATTTAAAAAAATATTTTATATGATATTATTATAAGAAATATATATATAATACATAGTTTAAAGAAGTAAAAATAATAATAATAAAAAATTGGCTTTTGTTGTTGGGCATGCCAACACACATGCCTAACTGAATTTTTTTTTTAAAATCCCCAACACATGCATGCATGTCTATCTTGTCTCCATTAATCCCTTTCTCTTTATTTTTTTTTTCTCCTTTTTCTTACGTATGTCTTCACTCCCTCTCTTTTTTTTTTTCCTTAATCTTCTCTCTTCTTTTTCTCTTCTTTTTCTTCTTCTTCTCTGTCTCTCCCCTTTTTTTTTTTCTTCTTCTCCTCTCCATCTCTCCCTCTCTCCATCGATTTTATTTCCTCTCTCTCTCTCTCTCTCTCTCTCTCTCTCTCTCTCAGAAAGCCAAAAAATCCAAACCAAACCAAACCAACCAACTAAGTCCGGTTAACCGAAGTGGTCGGTTTTCATCAATTATGGTTTGGTTTCAGTTTCCAAAATAGCCAAACCGAGACCTATGATTCGGTATTTGGATTGAACCCAAAACCGAACCAACCCAAATCGAACCCACCACTACATTGATATGTCCTTTGCACGCAAGTTTCCTTTTAGAAAAAGGGATTACAAATCTAATAGATTAGTTAACAAGCAAATCTGGTTGCTTTCCCAATTTATCTCCATCATGCACACTCACTTTTTTAATGTGTTTTTAATTAATTAGCAAAAGAAAATACAAGCTCTAAAACGAATAGTTTAACACCCAACAGCCAATTTACCTGTACCACATTGCCCTCATTGATTGAGCGGATAAAAACGATTATTAACGAAGGACAACCGCTGGTCTCAAGTAGCCTGTTGGATTTGTGGTCCAAGTCCAAAACCCATCAGGTCCCTGGTTCGAGACTGGCAGAGAGAGAGAAGAAGAGAGAGGTTACAAAAAATTATGAGGTATTCTAAAATACCTCTGTTTTTATATCACTTTTTTTAAAAATAAATAAAATAAATTTAAAGTACTTGAATTTACATGAATCAATTAAATTCACAAGGTTGTGAGCTCAAGATCTCACATTTATGAAAATAATCTTTTTAAAATGATTCCTTATTTTTCTTTACACAATGAAAGAAATACGATTAATGAGTGAGATCCAGAAACAACTTAATACAATATTTATATATTATCATGTACTTAAATAATTTCCTGATTGGACAATTAATAATACAGAAATTTTAAGTGATTGATTGTATAATTATTAGTCTTGAATCCAAAATGTTACATTGTATCAAATTAATTTAATAGGTTCTACCACCAGTACTCCTTCTACCTTGTTGATTTTGTGTTACATCTAAAGCTTGGGGAGGCTAGGCGATGGGTGAGTAGAGAGTTTTCCAATTTTTTCCCTCTCCTTTTTCTTGATCTAGTGTGGGCTTCTACTCAACAGGTGAACCGAGTCGTGTCATGTTATGCCCTCAAAACGACTAGACCATGTAAGAGCAATTCCAAAAGACTCGTCAAATGCTTTTGGATTATTGATGTCATGAATGAGATGTTCTAAAGAATTAAATATATTAACTTAAAAGGTTCTATCACCAGTACTCCTTGTAACTTGTTGGCTTTAAATTACATTTAGAGCTCAACAGGTCTTGGGTTCGACTGGTATCGAATCAATGTCAAAAATACCAAAAATGTTACAATAAATGAGGTATTCTAAAATACCTCTTCTTTTTTTTCCCTAATTTATTGGAATTTTTCCCCGTTCCTTTTTCCTGTTTTAGAAGTTCATAGGTCTTGGATTTGATTGGGAACGAATCCAAGTAAAAGTACCAGAAATGTTACAGTATATGACATTGTATAAATAAAATAACATAAAAACTTTCAACGCTGGACTCTGGTGGCCTAGTGGATTTGTAATATGTTCAAATCCAACAGGTCATCAGTTCGTAACTAGCACACCTCGAATCCAAACCCTCCATCCAATTCTGAACAAAATGAGGTATTTAAAAATACCTCTGTTTTTATTTATTTAAAAAAAAAATTGGCCGGACCTCTGTTTTTATTTGTTAACTAATTGAATTGAATTGCATCCCAAATGCCCAAAAATCTTGAACCATTCACAGGCAGGAAGAAGCCAAACATCTTTCTTTTTTCTTTTTCTTTTTTCAAAAATAGGAAGGGGGAAAATTCACACATGCGGTACTGTAAGGGTTTGAACTCAAGACCACTTAAAAGCACACCAGACTAAAAGCCTAAGCTATTCCAATTAACGCCCCATTCATTCTTTTCTTTTTATGCAATGAAAGATAATTGATGCCAAGATCCATAAACAAAGTTCATTGCAACATTTATATGATATTATGTAATTAAATCATTGCTTGATTGAACTTATTAACAATATTTTAAAATGATTGATTGTGTAAGTATCTATCTAGGCATTTTTAGGTCAATTAGTAAAGTATTCAAATTACATTTATCTTATATATAGTGTTTTTATAGCTTTTCTTTAACTAATCAATATACTTTTACCAACAAATCTAGGAAGAGCCAACCAATATTAACTAAGCTAGAGTCCTCTTGGGCGAAAATCATGTGCAAACTATAAATATAATAACTTGACAAGGTTTACTGTCGGATTCCTAAATTTGTTGACTTTGTGATATAACTAAAAGTCAGCATGTCTAATGATCGAGTACCGATCAAATTCACGTATTACCAGAACAAATAAATGAGGTATTTTAAAATACCTCTCTTTTTACCTAATCATTTTTAGATATCGCTGGAGATCAATTCCTTTATCGATTAATTATTGAGTTTTTGGATTTTTAAGTGATTTTATGGAGAAGCACCTCCCATGTGCTTCTCCCAGAATCACTTAAAATCACCAAGAGTAATTATATGAAGAAGCACCTAGCACATGGGAGGTGCTTCTCCCCAAAAAATGATTCTGGCCTATTTAGATCACTCCCAAACTAGCCCTTAATCAATATAGAAACTTGATTCGTTCAAAACTTTCATGTTTTTCATTTAACTTTCATTATTTCTATCAAAATTTTACTGAAATCGTTATTTTATTGATTCTATATCATTATATATGTTAGTCTCTTTCCAGCTTGTTGGTTTGCAGACACCAAATTTGGGCATAGAATCATTAGCAAATGCATGCACAAAGAGAAGCCATGAAAGAATCTGACCTACCAATTCTCCACTTCTCTATTTACAATGAGGGCACAGTTCAAAATAACACCAAATAAGTACAGAGCTACTTGCTAGAAGAAGAAGACGAAATAGAAATATGTGGCATAAATTAATCAATCAATTAACTAATGCTTTTCAGTAGGTGAATATTGCATCAGTTCTCTCCTGTTAGACAAGGCAAAATCACAGCTTGTTATCAGAGCATGTGATTTTTGCATCTGTTGTCTCTTATCTGGTAAGGCATGCATAGTATCCACTTCGGGCACCAAAAGCTATCTGCACTGCATTTGTGGTATAGCTCAAAGTTTTGATGGTTCCAGCAAGGGTTCCCACTTCCTATGCCTCAAGGAACCCCTTATCTTCCAAGTAAGAAATCACTTCTTCGGCCATCTCACATGGGGAAGCACACACTCCTCCTTCATGTGTTAATACTATCTGAAGGCAGATAAACGATGACGAAACAATGAGACCTTTACTTTTCACTGAATAGATCAGTAACATCAAGCAACGACAGGCAAAAGTAATATGTAACAATAGGTGAGTTACGACTACGCGCAACTGCAGCTACTCTTACATGTGACCCCGGTATACATCAGATCATCTTTCATTCCATTCTGCACTATATTCCTATAAGCTAATCAAACAAATGCAAATGAAATGGTGTGTGGTGCAATTTAAAGTAACTAATATATCTCAAATTTAAATTTCAAAAAATCCTACATCATGTTCTTGATCAATAAGACAGACCAATTCTCCCAACCCCTACAGTGACATCACAAGACCAATACAAGGCACTGGCCTTTTACAGGGTTGTTTTCTAGTGCAAGAGTAAATTGGTTCAAATTTATTGGTAACTAACAGGATTAACTACTTTATTTTTAAGTTTCTATGCCCTAGCTTCATGACACAATGTATATTCCTCTTTATCAAGAGAAGCATCTATGTATATATGATACCTGCAGTAACTAAAAGATGTATTCTGATCTTCTCTAGATAGTATACATACCTCACAATTTAATGGTGGCTCATATGGATCATCAATCCCAGTAAAACCTGCAATTTCAAATTCACATAGTATAAGTAACAA
Organism: Prunus avium; assembly: GCF_002207925.1. The sequence goes on along the minus strand of NW_018922038.1, from coordinate 149,821 downwards.
CCAACATTCTGGACTAGAAAGCTCAACACACAGAGAGAGAGAGAGAGAGAGAGAGAGGCAGAGGCGTCTGGACTAGAAACTAACAAAGCACAAGACAATATTTCAACAATAAATCCTGGTTGCAATGCTGAAGGAAAATATTCGGTGCTTTTGAATATGGAGTGGGATTGGCATATATACATTCCAAAATTTGCAACATACAAACTTTCCAGGATTTAATTAGTAATCAGAGTTGCAATTAAGGGTCCATATACGATATGCCAAAATATACCAAGTTCAACAAATATACATGTCAAAGAACTAAGGAAGAAGATCCACACAGACACGCCACATCCACGGGTTTTGCATACAACAGAAGATCGAAAATTAAGAATTTTGCAAGTGATTTGTTTAGACAAAATTTAAAACAACCATGATCAGATCGCATTGAAAAAAAGACTATAAAGATTTTAGGAGCAATAGTACCATTAAGCAGTCCGTCGAAAGTCAAAATACAAAGTAAATTCAGTAACCAAAAACCAAAATAGTAGTTTGCAGATACCTTTGATCTTGCCTGCACGTGCAAGCTTATATAGGCCCTTCGAGTCTCTAGCCTCACAAACTTGGAGTGGGACGTCCATGAACACCTTCCATAATACAAGTTCTCTTTATAGCTAATTTCTTTTTTCAGGAAGTGTTTTAAATATTTACACAAAGCTCAGAATTGAAACTTGAAAAGCAAGCAGTCATAAAGATTGAGAAGCAATGGAGTACCAACCTCAATAAAATCTCCAGCAGGTAGCATTGCACGACAGGCATCGCGATCCCTTCTGTAAGGAGAAATCAGGCTAGCAATACAGATAACTCCAGCATCTGCAAACAATTTCGCCACCTCCCCTGAATACAAAAACAAAGCCAATGCTTTCATGAATATATATAATGAAGCAGAACACCGTTATTAATCACCGAAAGTGATTAATCCAAGGCAAACACGTACCAATCCTCCGAATGTTCTCTGCACGATCTTCTGCTTTAAAACTAAGGTCACGGTTCAAGCCATGCCTGACATTGTCTCCATCAAGAATGTATGACAGCTTTCCCCTGCGGTACAAACCCCCACCCAAAGCACAAGCCACAGTGCTCTTCCCTAACAAACGAAATAAATAATATATAACTAATCAATCAGTAATTTTCTCTTGGCACATAGCCTGATGCAACATCCATAACCCATAGATGTTGTCAGGCTATGAATGAGAACCGTTGATCCAAATGAAATCATATCAGAATTCACAGTTTAACAAGATAAAACATGTCACATATCTCTGACATAAATAATTTCAACCACCAAAAATTAGCATGAAGAGTTTATATATAGATACAACTTTTAATTAAAAAAATATATATATTTTTTATTTTTATTTTTTTATAAAAAAAAAAACCAACCTGAGCCGCTGAGACCAGTGATCCATATCACGCATCCTTTTTGTTTAAGTAGCTTTTGCCTGTCATTTTTGTTCAAGGAGCACTCATGCCACAGAATGTTGGTTGAATTTCCAACCGAAGACAGCAAGCTCGCATTTTTATCTATTTACCAAAAATTCAAAAAAAAAAACCCAATTAAAAAAAATTTCCAAAAACCCAGAGCCAAAGCTACATGCAAAATTACAAATGGGTGATGGGCAATTCAGAAAACAGCTAAGTACCTGCATTCCCAGCGTGCCCATTCAAGCTCGCCGTCCTGGAGCCCTCCATAGCCTTCACTAGAAACAAACCCCTGGTTTTCAAGCTATTTACAGAAGTGCCACCGGACAAGTTCCCCAATGACAGCTGCGAAAACGACGGTAACGGCGACGAAGACGTCGTTTCAAGCCCGACACCGAGTCCCGGCGAGGCCGTCCATTGCAGTGGGTTGGCTTGCATATCTCGTAAAATCATCAAATCCACTCCCCCCAATTTTCAAATTAAACGAAAAGGGAAATTGGTTTGGAAGAAATTCAGAAATATATATACTGAATATTTATAAATAATTTTGGGGATATTTGGAGGGAGACGTGGGAAAATGGAAAGTTGTGTGTGGCGGTGAGAGAGTTCAGGGTTGTCGGCAGGTAACGAGGGGGATGGCTCCTTCGTTATTAATAAAAATGCGACCGTTAGCTTTGTTTTTAAATACCACTGTAGTAGATTCCAACGATGCCCGTGACAGCGACGTCGTTTAATTTGCGATGATTCCTGTGAATCTAGACTAATTTCGCGCTTTGTGGTGGGCTGAAATTGGAGGTTTTTTCTTTCTTTCTCTTCTTTCTCCAGATTTATTTTAATTACTCTTTAATTTATTGTATTATATGTTTATTTTTTTTCTTAGAAAGCAAGTTACAAATCTTCAGTAATCAGATTTGAATCCTAAACTCTGATTCATAAATTTAGATTAATAAGTCGCATTTAAAAGAAAAACAGTAGAGTCATATGATTTAACTCATATTTTTTTCGTAAACTTTATAACAATTATCTGAATAAACAAAAAATATATATATATTGGTCCAGCATCACACACACGGGTGTCATAAGAACTTGAACTCATGATTACTTAGGAGCACACCGAAACCCTGAATCAATCCAGTTAACACCTCATTTCATACTCAATCTTGCTAAAAGAAAAATTACACTAGAATTAACCAATTTATGCCAACAAAATAACATCTTAATGTGTCCATATGTCACCAACATTTGGCCTAGTTCAAATCTCATTCACCAGAGGTTATTGCGCCGTCCAATTAGAAAAAATGCCCATATTCCTCACATGCACCCAATCTCTTTTTCTGCTATAAAGAATTAACTTGCTTTTTTCATGTTTTTATAGGCATGAGTTAAATAATTGATTGGTCCTACAAGCCCACACTTCAACTTAAATTTTTTATTCAAAAGAAAAGAGGGATGTCGATAGGTGCCAGAAAAGTGATCTATCAATCTACGTTATAATAATGGAATTGTATATACGAGTTAGGTTAGTTGATTAAGTTAATATGTCCGTCTTTTCTCACTTGAGTTCAATTTTCTCTCCTTATGAATTATAATCGGTATGAATATCTCATTGTGAAAAAAGACTGGCCAATTTGGTCTTCTTTTTATCCCCATTTTAAGTAAAATCTCAATCCTCACAACCAACATAAGTTTTTGCTCTTCAATCCAATGTTTCAACATGGCAGGTTGGTATAGGATGATTCCCTCTACTTATCTGGAATTAGGGTTTGATTTGATGGTTGGGTGGAGGGGCCATTTACCTTCTTCCCAATTCGTAAAGCCATTTCAGACATTGACATATCGTTGGAAGCTTTAGCACTATGCAGTTAGTTGGCTACACTTGATATAACCTAATTGGTTGATTCAAAATATACCTTTTATGTCAACATAAAAAGCACCATCTACCTCAGCATACACTTCATTGAGGTGCTTGTGCTTCCACCTACCCCACAATGATTTGAATTGAGAGCTATGGAGGAGGAGGGTATCTGGCTGGATGTATTTAGGTTTAGGGTTCAAATGTGGGAGATTGCAATTAATAATTTGGCTTGGTGAGTTGTGACACACTGTCTTTTTAAAGATAGAAGGGCTCAAAATATATGCATGATTTTCACGCAATGGAGGAAAAGTGATTCATTGAATTTCTGTGTCATTCCATTACACCCTTGAGTCATCATTGCATTCATGTGGATCCATGATGGAAAAGCAAATAATGGATCTCTTGTACATCCAAATCAACAGCAACCAAGAGAATATTAGAATCATGGGCTATCATCATTATTATAAGTGTAACTCAAGCACAAAGGAGTGAAAATGTTGGGTCACATATCTTGAAGTAATTTTAAGGAAGATGTTTTGCAAGATATCTAATGTGTTAGTATATTTTATTGACGACAATTATATCAACACATTATCTATAATAAGACTATCTAATATATTATGATAGGGAATTATAATAAAACTGCATATTAACAAGTAAGATAATGTGAAAAAGTAGTGATATATCCGTAAACTTTTTTCTTCTTAGGGGTAAGATGAAGTTGGCATGCCACTTTGCTTAATGGCACTTGGTTCCTTCACTGCCTTAGCCTCTTTGAGATATTCTATTGAACTTCTTATTCCCAGTGACAGCTCAAGGAAACTATAAAAAGAACATTGCGCAATTTCATGTGTAACAATTATGAAGAGTGGGGAAAATTGCATTCACGATTCCTAATGTTGAACTTCTTAATTTTTTTTATAAAAATACATGCACTTAATTTTAAGAGTGCTAATTTCTCAGAATTTTTATTGTGTTTTTCATTTAAAATTCTAAGGTTTATGAGTAGCACAATAAAAATAGACCTCTGGGCCTGGAGTCACACTAATAAACAGTTTGGGCTGTCTTTTTCTTGGATTTTATGTTTTAATATTTTAACAATTGAGGGCTAATTTTTCTTGGGCTTTAGTTTTAAAATTTAAATTGAGATATATGGGCCTAAGCATCTAGCCCCATCCCATTCTCATACTTTCCCTCGTCTTCTTCGTCTTGCAAAGCAAGCTTTTGGAGCGAAAGAATGTTGGCCATGGCGAACACCGAATCCTCCGGCGATACTGCTCGGCCCTGGCAGTCTTACAACACTGCTTACACCAATGCTAAAGCCGGTACGTATTATCACCCAAAACACAAATCAGAATCTCTTACAGAAAAATAAATCCTAGGGTTCATGATCTTGAACTACGAATTTCAATCAAATTTTCATACCTGAATGTTCATTGAGTAAGCCTTATTTCGTTTTATTGCAAAATTTTGAAATTTAAGGCATGCAAGGCGTTGACAAAGAGAAAGTTCAGAGGATAGTGTATGAAATGAGTAAAGGGTCGCAGTACTTCAAAAACGAGGAACGTAAAGAGGCCTTCATTAGAGAAAAGATAGAAAACATGCGAGCTCGATGTGCGAAGCTAAAACCAGCAGATTTGGCTCACTATCAAACGGTAAACTTACTACCCGCCATTTCAATTTGTGCTACTTTTTCTGGGTTTTAAAAAAAAGTTGTGAGCTTGATTCTAATGGTGTCTTCTTCTAGGTCGCTGATAAGAGAATCTTAGAGCTTGAAGCCACGCGTGACCTTTCAAGGATTTGGGTACATGTGGATATGGATGCTTTCTATGCAGCTGTTGAGACTTTAAGCGACCCTTCGTTGAAAGGGAAGCCCATGGCCGTTGGTGGCATGTCTATGATCTCCACTGCTAATTATGAGGTGCAATTACTTCACTTACAATTGTTATTAACCTGGGTTGACATGGAATTCCTTACTTGAAATTTGTTTGTCCGGCATTTGTCTTATGAATGTATATGGGGAATGTGATCCCGCCACTTTGTAGGCACGGAGGTTTGGGGTTCGTGCTGCGATGCCTGGTTTCATTGCTCGTAAATTATGTCCTGAGTTAATTTTTGTTCCCACGGATTTCAAGAAGTATACTTATTACAGTGATTTAACTAGAAAAGGTTAGGTGGTGTTTTCTAAGGGCATATTTTTACTGTATATTCTTTATGCTAGGTGCTAATCTTTAGTTGTGACTTATCATTTATGTTAGTGTTCGAGAAGTATGATCCTAACTTCGTGGCTGCTAGTTTAGATGAAGCATACCTTGATGTAACTGAGGTTTGCAAAGAACGGGGCACTACTGGCGAAGAAGTAAGTGTATATAATATTAGTTGGCTCAACATATGAATATCACATTTCTTATGCCTTTGTTTAGCATCGACATTCCCCTTTTCTTTGACTTGTTATGTTAAAATTCTTGTTTTCTAACCTTTTCATTCTCAAAGATTGCCAAAGAACTAAGAGCTGGTGTTCATGATGAGACTGGTGGTCTTACATGCAGTGCTGGAGTGGCACCAAACCGTCTACTTGCTAAGGTGTTCCTACAGATTCCATGCATAAATATGTTACCTGGATATGAGTTTAAGTATTCTCAATATGTTACACTGCTTTTATTCATTTACTGATAAAATCTATGTGGATGCTATCTTATGCTGTCTACTTGACGATAAGATATCTAAATAAATAAAAATTCCTAGTATACATGCCAATGTATGTATGCATGCATGAAAAAAAAAGCTGAACTTTCTTCTTGTTTTGGTAGTTATCTAATGGTAACTTAGGTTTGCAAAGAAAGAGGTTACTGGCAATTGGCAATTTAGCAAGGGCATATAATAATTAATTGCCTCAACCAATATTGTATTTAGCATTGACATTACCCTTAAAACTTTTTTATGTTTAGGATTAGATAATAACTCTACAATTTGATATGGATGGTTTTCTTGAGAACATCTCACATGTGTGTGTCTGTGTATACACATAAGGTTGACTCGCATCTTCTTATCTTATTCCTCAGGTTTGCTCAGATATAAATAAACCAAATGGACAGTTTATTTTACCAAATGACCGGATGGCAGTCATGACATTTATATCCTCACTTCCTATCCGAAAGGTTTGTCCAAACATTTATACAGTTGTTGCAGCATAAATTGTACCACTGGTGTCTTTGCTGGTGCAACTGTGATTACAAAATAATATTCTTTTATGTGGTGATGAAGTCATTATTACGGTACATACTGATGAAGATAAAGAATGGTAAACTCTTATACAGATTGGGGGCATTGGTAAAGTCACTGAACTTATCTTGAGGGATGCTCTTGGAATTAGTACATGTGAGGAGATTCTGCAAAAGAGCAGCTATATTTGTGCACTATTTTCTCATTCTTCAGCAGGTTAGCACTCTTGTCATTCCCCTATGCTGTTTATTGCTTGCTTCATCATTATAAATAAACTTTTTTACAGGCAGATCATGTGATTAGATACACCACCTGCTTCTTTTAAATCTACTTGTCCTATCATGTATTTCAGATTTTTTCCTCTCTGTGGGACTTGCAATAGGGGGAACAGATACTCCTCAAGTTAGATCAAGAAGAAGCATAAGTAATGAGAGAACATTTTCGGCTACAGGGGATGAAGCATTTCTTTTTTATAAATTGGGTATGCAGTCCTATTTTATATTAATTAGGGTTTGTTTCCTTATATAATTGGAGGTTGTCCATAGATGTAATTAACAATTGAACACTTGATCAGTTGGAAGTATGAGCCCCATATTTTGAAAATCAAAATAAGTTGATTATATGAAAGTTTGTGCTTAAAGAATCCAAGGCCTACATTTGTATCCTCCACAAGGAATGTGGCATCTGGTGATTTAATCCCAAGCTATCATCATTTCCCCAGAGTATATCATCAAATCTGTGGTTTTGAAATTAGCGTAAGTATTTAAGTCTCGGGTTGAGTCTACCCAGCCTGAGTCCTATAATATGTCTGGATGCATGTACCGAACTGTTACTTCTAAATGTAGATTTTCATTATTTGGGAACTTTGAAGCTTATATGGATAACATTTTATCTTAAATTTTACGTAAAATTAATTGAAAGTCCTGTTCATCTAGTGCCTCATGTATATTTTATGCTTGCAGCGGATATTGCAGAGATGCTATCTACTGACTTGCAAAAGGAGGGTCTTCGTGGGCGAACATTGACTCTTAAACTAAAGACTGCATCTTTTGAGGTACTTGAGAGCATTCCTCCGTAGCTATATGACTATCTTAGTTTATGTGACTCCTTTTTTCGGTTTTAGATGCCATCAGTATTTCATTCTGTAAATTTTAAAATGCCTTACAATCTACAGGTTCGCACCAGAGCTGTGACTTCGCAAAAAAATATATGCTCAACTGAGGATATTATGAAGCATGCTTCAAAGTTGCTTAAGGCTGAACTTCCTGTTTCCTTAAGGCTGATAGGTTGAGTGTGTACATTATATACAAGCATTATACAAATATGAATAGCATATGTTATATCGTATACTTAGTTGATCTAATGAGGACCCAACTTAAGGACCTTAAAGACGGATAAGATGCATCTCATTCACTCATCCATGGCATCTCAGGCCTCAACGAACCATATCCAGTATAATGAGTGAGATGTAAATCTGATCCATAGTTTGACAACTCAATGTCAGACTGTCAATCAAGACCACACATTTAAACATGATTTTACATGATCAGTAGTTGTAATTCTCTCTGACAACATAACATGTCAAATTTTCTGGCAAGAGACCTTACCAAACATATAATAATATATATGTCGTATAAATGTCAGAAAGGGAATTTTAAATAAAAGCTCAATCTTGCTCCCCATATGTCTTAGAGTTAACAGAGCTTTATTTTAATCTACTATCAGGCCTCCGGTTGTCTCACTTTGATGAAGAAAAGGTTGGTGCTCCTTCTGATCCCACACAAAAAACTCTCACTGACTATATGCTATCAGGAGATGCTTTAAGGAAAAATATGGGCGATCAAAGCTCCTTGGACTTGGATTCTACTGATCACTGCATGATGCATGGTGAAGAAACTTGCTTATCTAAAGACGGACATCAAACATCTTCTTGTGATTATAGAGATCCTCTTGACGAAAATCATTTATCAAATTTAGATGACAGTAAGTCTACTTTGGGCAATTTTGAAGAAAAGGAAGAAATTTATGAATCGACGAGCAATGCAAATGCAGAAAAGGTATGTGTGGTGAAAGGCATGCTGATGGTTATTCTTCTTGACACTGAAAAAGTCATCACTCAGCTCGATAAATATTGAAAAAGCATTTGTAGTTTCTAGAAGTTGCATAACTCACTAGATTTTCATGCTATTTTTCATATGCCCAGATGAATGCCAGTGACAATCAGAATGAGGACAATGTACAGGATGTAGTGCCACCATTGTTGGGACCAGGTTATTCTTTTCCTGGCCATTTTGAGGGCAGTAGCCTAGATAGAGTGAATAGTGTAACTAAAACCCTTGGGGATGTGGCAAGTTCTTCAATCAGTCAGAAAGAGTCCCTTTTGTGGGTGAATGACTACAAGTGTTCGATCTGCGGGATAGAAATGCCACCAAGCTTTGTTGAGGAAAGGCAAGAGCACTTTGATTTTCATCTTGCTGAGAAGCTTCAGAAAGAGGAATCTGGGACTGACTTCAAAACTTGTGTTCTGAAGAAAAGGTATACTATATTTTCATTGAGTTTCCAACGTGCCTCTCTTCATATCCTTTGTTTTTCCTCTTGAGGTAGTTTGTTTTGTCTGATTGATTTGGCTTGAAACTCTGTCAGAAGTGTCCCTAAGGATCACATTGCGAGCCAAAGGAAGCACAAAAAACAGAAGCCGTCTCCAAAAGAAGGCAAACACATACCTATTGATGTGTTCTTTGTTAAGAGCAATCAAAACTTCTAGAATTGTATTTTATTTGTTATTGTGGTGTACAAATCTGTACATATCCAGGTTTTTCATCTATTCGGTAAATATCCAACAAGTTGTGTGTAATAAAATTTGTAAAGATGCATTTTGGGTTCGAATTTGGACTCTGATAAATAACAATAAAAGTTCCTTATGAACAATCTTGGAGATTTTTTTAGAGTTTCCAAAGCCCAAACCCGTACCAAAACGGTCGCTTTTTCAATTGCAGGATGGTGGTGTTGCCACGTGTAACTTATCTCCGCATACATAACCATAACTGGCGTTTTTAATGTTTCTGAATCAGTTCATGGAGTTTTCTGTTGCCACAACCCCCTTCAAAAAACATTTTTAAAGAAAACCCCGTACAGAAAAAGAATACAAGAGGGAAATGGAGCTAGCATCAAAATCAATGATTTCAAATTCCAAATTCTCCATACTAAATCCAAGAATCCCAAGTGGTAGAACCCAGATTGCTTCTTCAGTAAAATTTCCCACTACCCTAATCAAGAAAAACACAGAGGCTAGCTCTGGAGCCACAATGCCAACCATGTCTGAGATATTGGCCTCATCAAGAGCCCAAAACCTTGACCTTCAGCTCCAAACTCTAGGACCCTTTTTCAGAATCACAGCCAAGAGCTTGGAGACACAGAAGGAGCTTGGCAAGGCTGAGGGACTGATAAGGTTCTGGCTGAGTGGGAAAATCCTTCACTTGGAGTCAATCAGATTACAGAGAGAGACACTGGGGATGGAGAAGTCAATCTTTGGCATTGGCTTGTTCATTGGAGCTGTTGCCATTCGATACGGCTACGATTGTGGTTGCAGAACAGCTGAGTTGCTTGCCATCAATGACTCTGACATTTTCCACCACAAGGTTCTTTCTTTGGTTTCCTTATCATGTTTCTTCTGGTTTTATGCTGTTATTGGATGCTATAGCACTTTTTTCAGCCTTTAATTTTAATTCTCTGTACATCAATGGTGAAGCCTCTCATTTGCCTAAATTTCCAAGTATCCTTTATTTTGTGGATGAGATTGTTCTTTTAGTGATAAAGCTTGTTTTGAAGTGGATGGTAAGTGTACTTCTGGGAGCTAGTTTGTTGGTGTTTGGGGTGAAGATATTTGATGAGTTGCATTAAGGTTAAATAGCATTGTCAGAAATAAGTTGTAGAATTGATATGAGAAATGCACTGGACTGGATTACTTGACTTGATATTAAATCTGAACTGGTTGCTTATTTACTTTTCAGCTTGTCAGGTTCTATTCAAGAATCGGATTCAAGGCTGTGCATGAAGTAACTGGTTCGACGTTTGGAGACTACGCCCACATGTTGGTCTGGGGAGGAATCGGGACCAGAATGGATGCCAGTGTTGAAGCACTACTAATCAAATGGTGCACCAGGTTCAAATCTGGAAAGTGATTCGACCACAATCGATTGTTTGAGTTGTTTCTAATACATGCAAATTGCTGAATGTGATGGCTGGAACTTTGTACTGAAATGGAAGTGCTGTCTGAGCAATAAACATCAGTTTTCTTCAGCTGGTGTATTGATCTGAAGCAGAAGCACTGTTTTAGCCCCTTGGCTTCCATGTAGCCTAACTTGATGAGAAAGTTTTTGTGTTTCCCGGAGCTTCCCGCTGCCGTTCAATTCTGGGCTTGAACTAGATAATCAGACAAAAAAAGAAAAACTGGATGCTCTAAAGTATTTGTATGATGGTGCCAAGGCTCACATGAGGGGTACAATAAGTTCCAAGCCGCTGGCGATGCAAGAGTAGTTTAGATTTGATTGTAAGTGACTTCCTTTTTATATAAGAGTTTACAATTGTCTTTAAAATAATATGCATATTGCTTTAAAACACTAGTAGTAGAGCTGTTGAATCAGCAACTTTCTTGACTTGACAAAATCATAGAGATCTATTTGTGATGTCGCCCAACTGACAAATTATCAGCTGGGGGACAAAGAAATTGCTCCAGTGGCATATGAAAATTGAGAAATCATTTAAAGAACAAGAGAAAGTGCCAACCCAATTTTAGGAATCTTGTCAAGTGCCTTGGTGTTGAATTCACCAGATATAGCCAGGCATGACTTGGGTCTAACATTGTACCGTAGAACAGTCTTAAATTCTCCGTGATCGTCAAGTCTAGCTTTCACTACTGTTTGATGATCAACAGCATATGATCCCCCAACTGTCAAGGTGTTTCTCTTTGTTGACAGCTTTTGAGTGAACTCTACCACTGCTGCATGCTTCTTTTCTTTATCGAGATAAAGAACACATGATGCTGTTAGCAAGTCACCTTTGTTTGCCCTAAAAAATTTCACAACAGTAGGATATTAGTTTCATACTTTTCCCTTAGCACGGTGACATATGACTGTAATTCAAATCTGCACTTTGGCCTCCACAAAACTTATTATATTTGTTAAAAAATCTAGTTAACTGAACTTAACTATCATAATAGTTGTAGAGGTTCTCCCATGAAATGCTGCAGTTAGTATCGGAACTGTAATTTGAACTTATTATTGAATTTCTTTTTATTAATGTCATGTTACTTCAAAATGAAAAGACCTACAGAATTATTGAAGCATCAGAATTGAGACTCTTCATGTAAATGCCTGCACTGCACTTGGAGAAACAGCTAGAAGCAGTTTTGTACTGTGTCTCCATACCAAGGGCAATGCTTGAACTCCCTACAGCTGCTGAAAATGTTATTGCAGGGGACTTGTTCAAAGCCATGGATGTGGACAGAGCAGCATATTCTTGGCGTATTCGAACCCGGAGCTGAAATCAAGATAGGTGAGTTGTTTTTTAGTTCAGAATAGAAATTATTGTCGTGCAGGATAAGATAGGGTGACTAGTCCGTGTCTCTTCAAAAAACAATACATTCAAAGGTTAAGTGGCAAGTAGAAATATGTGTCCCGAGGAAATGAGCGATTTCTGTCACATAAATTTTCTTTTTCCTGTCACAGATTTTCTAACTAGAGCACCAATTCTTGTAGTGTTTCAAACCAAAAATGTCTCAAATAAAGGTTGGCAGAAGCTAGAAAGCTATTGTCCTCACAGTAGAAATTCTGAATTAGCAGTGACAATTTTCAATTTGTTTGAACTTTCTCACTAGTGATCAGCTGAGCCAGTACAAAAAGGTAATCATCTGAGCCATGATAAATTTTTAAGAGTTGTTTTCAGGTCAGAAGTAATCACAGCATGATTGAATATGTGTTCTTTTTTTTCCAGTATGCAATAATGAATGAAACCAAGTACCTTGCTTGATTGGTAATCAGGTAAGCTGAATGAAGCACTAGTCTTCGTGCTTGACAGAAACTTCTTATTTAAAGTGAGGGTTCCAGTAATCTGTCATAACAAGGGGAAATACAAAATGCTAAATACCAACGAAAAGATTGCAGAACTTTAAACTTTTGAGGTAACAGTAAGATTGTATACAGCCAAACCCACTTTTGAATCCGTATCAATTCGACAGTCAAAATTTGCATTCTTGTATGTGTATGCTCCTGCCACAGCTGCAGTTGAGCAACCTGGCTTCTTTGCCGCGGTTGAAGTAATTTTCTGAAAACAATCCAGAACATACTCAGTTTCTGTTTAACTGCTTGAAGGGAGTGACATGATAAGAACATACCACTCCACCATCACTGCGGGTTGTGAAGCTAAATTTCTGGCTCCTGGAATATCCACTGGTAAGCAAGTCTACCAAAAGAGGTAAGTTTACGACAAAACTCTAATAGGCTTCTTGCAATGCAAGACAAGAAAAATAGGACCATGTGTGTATTCAAAGTAAAGAAAACAAGAGAAAAAGAAACAAACATTGTTAGTGGGATATACAGAGAAAATCCACAAATCTTAAAGAGGAAAGAGATCCTACCCATTATTTTTCAGTAAGAGTTTAACAGATTAACATACATGAAAGACATAGAAATGTAGAGAAGAATTAAAGCGAGAACCTTTAGCTTTCTGACCAAACTCAGAGAAACATGGAGGTCCCTTGCTTGTGGGTTCGCTCTTGTTTTTGTGGTTAGACTTGCTCATTGTTCTTGGCGGAGACACCAATTGACCTTAGGAGACGACCAGAGCAAAAATAGAGAGTTCACAAAATTTTCCTGATCGACCTAACCAGACTTGTATAAATAAAAAAAATTCTTGGTTGACTTACTAGTTGGGGTTTCCAGTTGTCTTGTCAGAGCTCTGATTCTGTACTTTTGGTTTTGTCTCAATTGAGCAGAGGCTTCCGCGAATAAGGATTTTTCTCATTGTGCAGTGCAGACGTGGATGGCAGTTGGTTAGGGCGTTGAACCCATTGCATCTAAAATTGTTTAGTCATCTGATTATCTACATATTCGTTTTAATTTTATCTTTTTGCACATTTTAGATAACCAAACAACTTCAGGTCGAGATGATTTTCTCACAAGGATGATGTAAAATATAGATGTATTGATCACTTAAATACATTTTGGAGTAGCCTTAGAGCATCTCCAACCAATATATCAAATTGCCACATGAATATGAATGACAAAATTTGAAGGTTAAAGTTGCTCCAATCGAGTAGTCAAATCCTACATGAATTTGAAGGTGAAAAGAGATGTCAAAAATAACATATCAAAAAGCTTGATGTCAAATATTATTTTAATATTTTTTTGGTCATAGACCTCACTATCATTTACTCTCTTTTAAAACTTTATGCATCCTTTTGGCATTTCGGGTGAAGTTAAATTTTTTCCAAAGTGTCAAATTGCCACATAAGCTATCAAATTCAAATTGCATTTGACATCTCCCTCGGAGATATTCTAAGAAAGATATACCCTTTTCTTACAAAACCCTACCTCACTATCATTTAACTCGAACACGTTTCGTATGGCGATAGTTCTTCAGGAATACACCAGGAGAGCCTTCCTCCATGATCGGAGGAAGTTGCAGCGCTACCCACTCAAAAAAGTACCAAAAAGCCCCAAGTACAGAGAAAGAGATGACTGCGTGATTCTTTAAATCATAGCAAATGCTCGCCCCTAAGATAATGTTTGATTGGTATAGTGGTATTTTTCTTTGAAATGTTAGAAGAGGACTCATGTTTGAATCCTCTCACTCATGTTTGAGCCAAAAAGCCAATGGGGCCCTGGCCCCACTAACAATCTGATCCTGCGGTCAAAATCGCATCTCTCACGCAAAATACAAACACCCGCAACTGATACGAAGCAACCCTAAGCTACGCTTCTCTGCCCACACTTCCAGTGATTCAGTCCTCTCTCTCTCTCTCTCTCTCACTCTCTCTCTCTCTATCTCTTCCCCAATACCCACAACCCTATGTCGCGACGAGACAGTCGGGATTCCGACTCAAGACGACATCGTTCCAGATTTGACAGAGAACCCAGGTATCATTTGTCTCTGTATAACATGCGTGTGTGAATCAAATTTGGGACTTAAATGGGTTTAAGGATTTAATGCATTAAAACTGAGTTACTGCTCTAAAAGCTGTAGTGTTTTAGTGAATTTGAACTATGATGGTATTAACAAAACTTTTTATTCTGCGTTATTTTCTCTTTCAGTTTTGGCTTTATCAATTTATATGAGATGGATGAAGAACATTGGAGATTTTCAATAATAAAAAATTGAAAATATGTGAATTTAAGCTTGTATTTTTATGTGTTTTGTTAGATTTTAGAAGAAAAAAGATGTGGCCATAAATAATGCAAATCTTTCATTTTTATGCGTATTTTGATTAAAAGATTCTAGCTTTATGTGGTAAGGCTCTGCTTAAGTCTTCATTTAAGTTTGGGTTTGAAAGAGGTTATTTAAAAGTTGATTTGTCTCTGGTAAATGTCTGTAACATGGTTATAATGAGATAAGAATAGTTTGTTTTCAAGTAGAATGTCATTCTTAATGATTTTCATGGGTTTCCTTAGTCCTAAGAGGTCTAGGAGGGATGCAAAAGACGAAAAAGAGAGAGTCACCAGCAAAAGTAATTCGGAAAGTGCAAAGCAGTCTGACCAGGATCAGAAGCACCAGCCCAGGCTGCAAGATACATTGCCACTTGAATCCCCATTAGCAACTGACTCGAGGGTTGAAAATGGGGCATCCAGAAAAGATTCTGATAAGAAACCCAGTGGACATCTAGAAGGAACCAAACTCTCTTCTGATCCAACTGATGTACCCCGGTCGCGATCTTATTTTCAGGTAGGGTATAGATTTATGAATCTCATCAACTTGTTTTGCTTTTATTGTATAATGATGAGCTAATCTCTAGCACGCATATCATCTTCCGAATCCTGTGTTTCTAGGATTCTGATTCTACGTGTAGATCATCTTGTAAAATACTTATTGCTGAAGATATTTTAGCTTAGTGATAATAATTGTACTGTCTTGCAAAATTGTAAGTTACTGAATTGCAACTTGTGTTTATTTGTGTTTTTTGGGCTGTGTCTAACTTCAGAGTCTATGACAGGGGAAACCGTCTTCTGTATTTAATGTGTCCTTAGTCTGTATGCAGTAGGAACTGCCATAGGAGCTCATCCATTACATTCCAAAGTTGTGTGCGTATTTTTCCTCAGTTTAGAGCAATTTAGGAGGCTTAAAGTTGTTCACTTACATTTATGTGGGTTTATCATTAGGCATTAGCAGGTTGTAGTAAGTGATTGTTATTACTCTACATTTTATTATGTGGTTTAAGTGATTAACTTTTTCATCAAAATTAAAATATTTCTTACTAGATGAGTAGGCAGAACTGGACAAGAAACTACTGTAATTTTATTACGTTTCCTTTCAATTGAATTATAAGACATGCACAGGCAAGTCTAATATTGTTATATACAAGTATGAACTTGAAGGAATAGGACCGATCAAGAATCCCACTACATCAGCCCAGAAAAAAAGTTTTCATACACTGGATAGCAACCATATGAGTAAACTCAACAAAATTTCAGGTTTTCTAAGTCATGGTGGAAATAAGGTTTAAGCATGTCTTCCAAAAGTGTTTCATGTCAATTCAATTGAAAGGAAATGTAATGAAATTACAGTAGTTTCTTGTCCAGTTCTGCCTACTCATCTAGTAAGAAATATTTTACTTTTGATGAAAAAGTTAATCCCTTAAACCACATAATAAAATGTAGAGTAATAATAATCACTTACTACAACCTGCTAATGCCTAACGATAAACCCACATAAATGTAAGTGAACAACTTTAAGCCTCCTAAATTGCTCTAAACTGAGGAAAAATACGCACACAACTTCGGAATGTAATGGATGAGCTCCTATGGCAGTTCCTACTGCATACAGACTAAGGACACATTAAATACAAAAGACGGTTTCCCCTGTCATAGACTCTGAAGTTAGACACAGCCCAAAAAAACACAAGTTGCAATTCAGTAACTTACAATTTTGCAAGACAGTACAATTATTATCACTAAGCTAAAATATCTTCAGCAATAAGTATTTTACAGGATGATCTACACATAGAATCAGAATCCTAGAAACACAGGATTCGGAAGATGATATGCGTGCCAGAGATTAGCACTTCCGAATCCTGTGTTTCTAGGATTCTGATTCTATGTGTAGATCATCTTGTAAAATACTTATTGCTGAAGATATTTTAGCTTAGTGATAATAATTGTACTGTCTTGCAAAATTGTAAGTTACTGAATTGCAACTTGTGTTTTTTGGGCTGTGTCTAACTTCAGAGTCTATGAACCGTCTTCTGTATTTAATGTGTCCTTAGTCTGTATGCAGTAGGAGCTCATCCATTACATTCCAAAGTTGTGTGCGTATTTTTCCTCAGTTTAGAGCAATTTAGGAGGCATAAAGTTGTTCACTTACATTTTTGTGGGTTTATTGCTAGGCATTAGCAGGTTGTAGTAAGTGATTGTTATTACTCTACATTTTATTATGTGGTTTAAGTGATTAACTTTTTCATCAAAAGTAAAATAATTCTTACTAGATGAGTAGGCAGAACTGGACAAGAAACTACTGTAATTTTATTACGTTTCCTTTCAATTGAATTGACATGAAACACTTTTGGAAGACATGCTTAAACCTTATTTCCACCATGACTTGGAAAACCTGAAATTCTGTTGAGTTTACTCATATGGTTGCTATCCAGTGTATGAAAACTTTTTTTCTGGGCTGATGTAGTGGGATTCTTGATCGGTCCTATTCCTTCAAGTTCATCCTTGTATATAACAATATTAGACTTGCCTGTGCATGTCTTATAGCAGCACGATGAGCGTGGTAATGCCAGGCAAGTTGATCGAAGCTCTCGTCGTGGTTCAGCTGCCGGTGAGATCTCTTATCTTAATTTTTTATTCGATTATTAATCACCATTCCTTTTCACATGTTAAAATTTACATATCATACTGAAGAAAAAAGAAAGGGAAAACCCTTTCTTTTCCAGGTTCATGCTATTTTTCATCATAATCTATGCAATGTATGTATTTTATTTTTCTTGGGTTGGAAAATATCATTTGCAGTATCAGTAGCGTAATTTACTTTTCCTGTTCTATTTTAGAACGTGGATCGTGGAGGGATTCCAAGGATAGGCATGATGATAGGACAGTGAGCAAGACAACAACTAATGATTCACGGCCAAGAAATGAGAAACCCAAGGGGGATGAAAACAGGACCAGGCGCCATAATGGGTTCTTTGAAATGGAGGCTAATCCACCACCGGAAAGGAAAAGACCTGCATTCAGGGAGAAGAAGATTCCACTGGAGTCTGAAAATGATGACAAAACAACTGCAGAGACTGCAAAGTCAAACCTTCCTGATGCAGAAGGAAGTAGAAAAAGGGAGGAAAGAGGCAACAACCCACGCCACTTGGATAGATCTGAGAAGCAATTTGCAGGAGAGAGGTTGCCTTACAGGGGAGAGGCACAGCGGGGTTCCTTTCCTTCGAGAGAAAGGTGCACTGATGGTGCCAGCCGCAAC
>NW_018922038.1:117098-131529 GCF_002207925.1 Prunus avium | reverse complement strand
CCGCAACTATAGAGGAAGAGATAGATTCAGTGGGAGACAAGGGTTTCAATCTAGTGGTGGTCGTGGTGAGAAATGGAAGCATGATTTATATCACGAGGCCAACAGGAGCCCAACACCGAAAAATGAAGAGGATCAAATTGCAAAGGTGGAAACACTTTTGGCTTCATAGGATTGAATTGGCATGCAGATGGCACTAGGTCTTTTATCTGCATATTTGCATAGCTGTGTCTATTGTTTCTTTAGGTGTCCCTTTTGCATGTTTAACAAAATTAAGGTACTTTCAATATAAGGTCTGTTTTATTGCTTTCTTTTGTTAATTGAAATTTCTTTTTGGGTAACCTGATGGGATTGCCAAAACATGTTAATGTTCTTATGAAATGGCTGAGTATTCTGTTCCACCCTCTTTTCTTTTCATTTATTTATTTACTTTAGAAATAGCAGCTTTTTATTTTTATTATCAACTGGCTTGGCTTTGGCTCCCTAGGCTATTCTCAAATAGCAGTAGGAAGTCTTCCCGGGGTACATTATAAATGCCAAATGAGTGACAGGATATTTCAAATAAAACTAACATGATATGAATCATCCCTTTACATGTGATATCAACCTAACCCCTATTTATGTCCAGAGAAAAACATTCAAATCAAAACCAGCAAATTCACAAGGATATTTAATTCATTAGGTTGTTTAGTAATGGCATCTTCTAGAGAATGCAATTTGGTTCATGCTTCTCTCGCCTTCCGCCTATAAGAATGTATGTTTTCAATGCAATAATTTTCTTTTTGGCAAGGGGAGAACCAGTAATTTTTCAACACATGACTAAAGTTATTAGCTTAAAATTTAATGCTTCTTTGTTTTGTTTTTTTTTTTTTTTTAATACTTGCAATTTCTATAGTTTTCTATAAATAAAAGTAAACATTAAATCATATAAACTACGCACATAAGGTGACACCACAATGGAAAAGTGCGCCAAACTCTTCCCCTCACCCCTAAGTGTACCCAGGTTCGATTCGTTAGTTTATAACTCCATTAACTAAAGTTATCAGCCGTCAAATTCAATTTTGATACATATTATTTGACATCTCCATTTAAAATGCTCTTAACTAAGTAAAAAAATTAAATATAAGATGATTATAGGCTTATAGGTTGAGTGGACATTAATTATTAGGTTACATTTGGATGGACAATGTTTTGTAGAGTAAAATCACATACAAATACATTTAATATTTTTCAAAGGCTACCTAGGCTAGAGCCCATGGTAGCCTTGTTACTAGTCCCCCCATGTTTTCGGGGTCAAATCATGTGTGTTTTTTTATATAAAATAATGGGCCAAAACATTCAACGTTTTTCATGCATGAAAAGAGTAAATTAGAATTTAACTTTTCTACACTTAATTATCTTGCGAAAACTTACCCATTTAAAAAATTCCTAAACTTCCACAGGTTACCCTAACTAATTGCATAAAACCTTTCAAAAGAGGAAAGGCAAAAAATTAAAATTAAAAAAAAAACCCTAATCTCTTCAGGATTCTTAGTCACCCAACATCTATATAAATCGACCTGACTTTGTCACCCTTTCACTATATTTTACTCATCACCATAACAAGAACTTCCAACGGCATAAATCTCTCACTATTTCATTATATTCTTCTCATCACCATAATAACCTTCTCTTCCTCCTTCGGCTAGCGCTTCCCATGGACCAATTGTCAGGATTGTGGTTTTATCAATCTCTCCTTCCGAAGCCAAACTTTACTCTTCAGCAAAAGCTCATTAAGCATGCAATTACTGAAATAGGGGAGGGCGACATTAATTACCCTATACAACACAGGCCCAGAATACTTACCGATGTTGTCCAGTTGCTCTTTCACATCCCTTCATTAGGTCTGACGAGGGGTAGGTTTCAAAAAGGAGAACCCGTCGTTTTGGTGATCAAAGGAACCATTCCCATCTTTTATAAGGGCCATCCTTACAAAACCCCAATCAAAATATGGGTTCCATTTGGTTATCCTAAGGACTCTCCGAAGGTGCGCGTTGTGGTCGAGGACCAAGCGATAATGTCAATCAAGTTACCTCATCCTTATGTCGACGCTGGAGCTGGTGGTCTAGTAAATGTGCCGTACATGCAGGCTTGGATCGAAGCACACTCAGAGAGAACTCTCACAGATCTGGTAATTAATATGTGTGAATGTTTTAGTGTAGACCCACCCGTTCGAGAAAAGGTGCTGCCGCAGCCGCCAGTCCCAGTACCCACGTTTCTCATTCCGCAGCCGCCTCAGGAGCAAGTGATGCAAGAGAGGGAGAGGCAGGAGGAAGGCAAGAGATGCAAAGGCAAGAGAGGCCGAGGTTGGGCTTGTGGTCTTCTTTGAATGTATTTTGTTCAATAGTTTATATTTTGTTTTGGTTCGTGAATTAATTGTTTCTTCCTATAATTGCAATTTCAGTTACTTTTAGTAGTGAATTGTTTAGTTTTACTTTTGTTTTTGACATAAACCCAAATCATAGAAAGATCACTAAATTTTACCAGAATTCGTTTCATTTCACGAATAATTTACCTCGTTTTCTTTGGAGAAAGGAGGAGGTATTTGGAGCAACAACCAGGACGAACCTAAAGCCAAGTATTCCCATTCCCAACGCACTGGTCCAAGTCCGACTTTGACGTAATCACTAACCCACCCAAAAACAAGATAAAATCGTATGTACGGACATGACCAGCTATGTGGCATCAAATTAACATGCGACACTTTTGAGTTATCAGTCACATCTATGTGGCCCCAAATTGAACCAACAAAATAAGTTAATAAAAAAATAAAAAAAATTTCCCTGTGCTAATTGAAAGGCTCATGCTTCAAGCTATGTTGTTAGTAAAAATTTAAGGCTTCAAATCCTCACTTTCATATTTCTTCAATGCTTTTTTTTTTTTTTGGTTAATTAAGTTTGTCAGTTGTTGTGCAACCCATTTGAACATTTCAAAAGCTTTTTAAAAAAAACTCTGATATTTTTCTGAATTTTCGGAAAAGATAACAACGTAGGAGAAAAATTGTGAAAGTGAAGAGAGAAGATGGTAAAGTTTTGATGCAGGGAAAGAAGGTGAGAGAAAAGCAGGTGATGTATAGAAGAGAGATGAACCTAGTACATGGTGTGCATTAATGTTTTCAAAAAGTATATAGTATTTTAAAATAAAATCATAACAGATGCATTTCTAATTCTTGTATTACTCATCATTCAATGATTGAGAAAGTGTGTCAAAATGTGTGACTCTCGATCCTGGCCCTATATATGAATTTATGCGCTTCATCCCGTGATAATTGATGTTAGTGTCTCCTCCATCGTGTGGGCCATTTTTATTAATTATTATTATTAAATTTATCTCAAAGAAAGGTTCTGCGAAATGAAGAAGCACTAGCCTCAATTATTAAGGGATTAACCTCAAAATTAGAGCACGACTGCTGCAAAAGAAGCAAAAAAGAAAAATCTTGTTTTATTGCGTGGGAGTGAAGAAACGAACTTAAAAATGTGTTTCATTTAATCCTTAAATATCACCTTTTTTTTAATGTTTCTTTTCTTTTCTCATTCGTACAAAAAAAAAACCCCCTGAATTTATGTAATTATAGACACTGCATTTGGAATATTATGTAGCCTCGGTCTTGAGCCAAGGCAGTCAGTGCGACCGGCCTGGGTCCCAGCTCAAGGGAGGGCCCCAAATTTTTTAAATTTTTTATATGGTCATATTTTGGTAACTAGTTATGTAGATATATATACACATCAATATTATCTTAAGTTGTTTTTAATGCACACCCAACTCAGATTCAATCCCAACATTATGCATCTTTTTTAATTTCTTTTTTATGTGAGTGCACGGTTCTTTTTAGTTCTTTACTTTTTGATTTTATCTTCAATCATTTCTTATATACACAAAATAAATTATATTTTGTGGGAGGTCTAAACTTTTTTCTATGGTTATAAAAGTTATATTTTTTAATATTCTACACACATGCGCAAATAAAATCAAATGATATTTCTTGTGTGTGGAGCTATAAATACATAGGATCTTCAACCATTTCTTATATACAAAAATTAAATTAAATGACACTTTGTCGAGCCTTAAACTTTTTTCTATGGTTATAAAAGGTTCCATATACACACGCGTGCAAATAAAATAAAATGATCTTTCTTGTGTGGAGCTATACATACACAGAATCTATTTTCGACACTGCCCTGAATCTTAAAAATTTCAGGACCGGCCTTGATATTATAGATTGGGTAATGGCTTCCAAGTCCTATAAGTAACATACTACCCTCTATTGAAAACCTAATTTCCCAACTGGATCCCTTCTTGCCTAACTACTAAATTACCAAATCAGATCAAAATCGAAGCTTCTTTCTTGTTTTTAGGGTGAATAGTTTTTGGGAAGTAATTTTCTGGGTTACTTTCAAATTTTTGTTTCTTTTTTTTAAGAAATAAGTTTACCGTTTTATCAATCCAACAAAGAAAAGGAAACATCTGGAAAAAAAAAAAAGGGAAACTATTTTACCCAAAAAAAAAAAAGAGAGTAAATTTTGTTAATAATATTTTTTTTATTTTTGGGAAAAAGGATTTAGAAACAATTTTTAGTTTTTTTATTATAAAAAGTTTCTCGAAAAGGCTTTAGAAACAATTTTTTACTCGAAATTAGAACTTTTATTTATTTATTTATAAAATCGTATTTTCTGAAATATGAAAACCTGTTCTTAATAGAACACCACCAAGCCGCCCCCAAATCAAAAACCTGAAAATTGAAGCGATGCGCAGCAGGACATTGCTTCCCGCCCAAATGACCGAGAGAGGAGGTGAAGCTGCCCAAAAGATTTACTATTTACGGCGTGTTTGGGTCCACTTGGCAATTTTGATTTCTTTTCTTGTTGAACTCGGAATGTTTGCAATTATTCCCTTTCAGACTAGGATTAGAAAACACAAACCAAACCTATATATATTCACCATATAAACAACAAGCTTCGTTTTCGATCTGATTTGGGAAGTTAGTATTTGTGTAAGAAGGGATTGAGGTTTGGTCCAGTTGGGATTGGGAATTTAGGGCTTCCTGATTCGAATTAAATTGAGGAATTCGTCCGTTCCAGGGAAACAAAATCCAAACTTTGCCTGCTAATTTACTCCCGAGAGTTGAATTCTCTCACAGGATTCATCGAACATGTCGAGAAGAGACAAAGCTCCTCCTTCAAGCTCCAGGAAGCGTAGCCAAAAAAGTAATGATATTTTGTTACGTAGAAGGGCTGGTAGAAAACCTGTACTTGCTGCTGGTGACGATGAGAGCTATGAAGAAGTGCCTCGGCCATCGCAACCAAAGCGACTTAACCATTACCTAGAAGTGTTGTATGAGAAAAGGTTCTTCCTTTCGAATTTTTTTTTTTTTTTTTTTTCTCTTTCTGTAACTCTCAGGGTTGTTATGTTGAATTTTCTTCGCAATAAATTTTGATGGGTTTCTTTGTTTTTGTTGAAGAAGAGGATCCAACCGAGAGGAGGCACTGGCTTCAATAATTGAGGTGTTAACTTGCAGATTAGAGAATGACTATCTGGAAGAGAAGTAAGCAGATTTTTATTTTATTTTCACAAATAGGTATTCTTGTTTTATTGCTTGAAAGTTGGAAGTATAACAGAAGCACCTTTGTTTTCTTGCAGTTTTGCTACCTTTCTATACAGGGGAGTCTTATATTCCCTTAAAGAAGGTTCTTCCAAAGAGAAGCAGCTAGCACTCCATGTTATAGGTTTGTCTAGCTCTGTCAAATAGCACATTTATGTGGGTTTCACATTTTTCTTGTAATGCTTCTGGGTCTCATTTTATCATGATTTTAGGTTTGGTGGCCATAATCATTTGTTGTGAAGAAAAACTCTCTGAAGCACGCAGAGAGTTGCTTCATGTACTTTCCAAGGCTCTAAAATCTGGAACCGCGACATCAAAGGTAGTTTAATACGCTTGATACGCACCTAAATTTTATTAATAGGACTTCTCCAAGATGTATGAATCTCAGACTAAAAATGTTTTTATGCAGATGTTGAATTGTTTGGCTATTGTGGGTTTTTTCGGTTCTACTAACTCAGAGGAGACTGAAAGTGCCATGCAAATTATTTGGGAGTTCATTGATCCTGAATCTGTCAATGATGTATGTGCACCTTTTAATTTTTTGTTTGGTACAATTTTTTTTTAACTTCACTTCACCAGTCCCTATTTAGTTTCTCAAGCATTTAGGTTATAAATTGTTACAAATGGTACCAATTTTTAGAATAAAGAGCTGAAGTTGGTTTTTATTTATTTATTTATTTAATTTTATAACTGTTTTTTAGGTCAACACAAAAAAGCATTCGCCAGAGGTTCTAGTTGCTGCAATATATTCTTGGCTGTTTCTTCTTACAAGCATGGAGGGATGGAGACTCAGCCACAACTCTTGGAATGGGTAAAATGTTAACTCAAAATAATCAGATATTCTTTTTCCAATTGTAACCTTTAATCAACTAAAATATATTTTCTAAAAAAATTCATGCAATATTTAAATAGTAGTTTTGAATGAAACTCTAAATTATTATTATTATTTTTTTAAGATAAAGGACATGGATGATAAATGCAATCTGTTTCTCTCTCTTTTTTGTTCCAGAAATCTTTTACTCCATAACTTGAATCATATGTCATGCATGATGCATATCAATCATTGACGATCCTTATAGATTGAATTATGTTATTATAGCACTGTTCTAATATAAGCAAATTGATACAGGGCCGTTTGCTACTTCTCAAACCTATTAGAGCACAGTGATAAATTAGTGCGTGTAGCAGCTTGTGAAGCGCTGGCCTTAATATATGAAACTGGAAATCTTGATAAGTTTTGGAAGGAAGCAAAGGATCACAGCAACTATTCACATATGCAACAATCACTGAGAGAAAATGTTTTAAAGAAATTAAAGTGTCTTTATTTGGACACTAGAAGTGAGAATATTACAAAAAAAGTCTGCGAAGTTGTGAATTATTTTGAGGTAATGGTCAATTTCATGTTTTCTTTTTTTCCTCTGCCAGTACATTAAGATAAAAACCTTAAAGAGTGATTTGTTCATATATCAGAGTTTTCAATGTTTGGGAACATCTTTAACAATCAATGGAAAAGACCTGAAGTTGTCATCATGGTACCAAATGATTCAGGTAATTGCATGTTTTATATTTCTTATTATTATTTGTTTATAAGTTTCAACATTTGTATGATTTGCAAAGTTTTCTAATTACTGTCTTATTTTTTCTGTTTTGAAAAATATTTTATCAACAGTTGCAGTTTTTGAAGAATTTTTTAAATGATGGATTCAAAACACATATGAAGGTTGGTTTTCCATCTTACTGATTTTCTCAGCATTCTTATTATTTTAAGTAGGAGTAACATTTTTTTTTTTTTGGAACAGGAAAATGAGAAACTTCAACATTTGTTTGAATTCAATCCACGTAGAATAAAGAATTTAGGTCCAGAACTCTATGTATCTACCACTGATAAGGTTGGTAATCTCTCTGTATTTCTCTTAGTTTGATTTTTGCATCATCTTTGATAAATCTTAATGTTGAATTTGAAGTTTGTCAACTATATCATGTATGTACAATTTGGGCAGCACATTTCGTTTCTTTTGTTTCATATTGGAGATTTTTTTTACTTTTTTATATAGTGGTTGCTAAACTCAGGATATTTTTAGCCCATAATTTTGTTGAAGATATATCAACCATCATAGTTCATTGTCTATTGATATTTTAATCTTTTAAATGTATTGTGGTCAGTTTGAGGCATTATTGTTCTAATCCCCATTAAACTTAAATTTACAGATTACTGTCCGTTTCTTTTTACCTGAAGAAAGAAATGCTGAAACACTGACGAAGGAAAATAAAAAGAAAGAGAGAGTTTGGGTATGCTTCTATTTCTTTTGTTACGTTTGGACTGTTTTCTCCATAGGGCCAAAACTTTTGGATGAATATATAATTCCAAAAAGTAGTCCAATCCTTAACCAAACTGGGACATTTGCACTAACATTTGCATCATGTGCAGAGGAATTCTCTTCTGGAGAAGGCAAGAACACAATTAATGAGCAAGCATCGTCGCGTGTCAGAGGTAATACTCGCACTACTTTCCTTTGCTGACAGTTTAACCGTCTTGCAGTTATAAAAAGAAAATCGTGTATATTCCCCAAAAGTGCTTACCAAAATACTACCTTGAAATGTTGGGAGTACTTCTCACACATTACTCTTCTTTCTGCAGGAAATGAACTGCTGCGACTATGATTGACGGTGGAAGTGAGCACTTGCATGTTAAGTTTCATGGGTCTTATTTCTACATTTTAGGAGAATTAACCATTCTTTTTGGGTACAAGAATTGTTGTATACTTTATTTACTAGTATTACAATAAAGATATCTTCCGCTTATTATTATTTATCAGTCGCTTTTCATTCATTAAAGTTTATATATTCGACCTAAGAAGATTTAGTGGATTCTTAAAATGCTGAAGAAACGGCAGTTGGGCTTGAGACAATAAAGTCGAGCCATTCTGACCCTCCCATGGAAGTAGAGAAAACGTAGGAAGATAATTTGCCACCCTGTCCTGTATCTTGTTTTTTTAACTTTTGCTTTAGGCTCTCCCTTTGCATTGGACGGGCCTGTCTGTGTCCATGTTACACTTGGACTAACTTTATCAACATATTTTCAAGATTAATTTAGATGTTTAATCTGTCTCAATCCCATTACACAAACATCTGGGAACCATGGGAAAGATCTATCAGTCTTTTCCCTGTCTTCCCCTAGTGGCATACATCATGAACTGCATAATTATTAGTTAACCTCAATTCATCCCATATTCATTACCTTAAATGTACTAAGCCTGCAAACTGACCTATTATCCATACATAACGAAAGATTCTTACATATAACGGATATATACAATACACTTCTCACAATAAACTCCTCGAATGTCGGTTACCTGATCAATTATTATAAGAGAAATGTTACATGCATATGTCCTGAGTATAAGCATTTTTCGTACATAACAAGGCGTGCATGAAACTTTCTTCTATTAGTTTAGAGAATACCCATCTTAGGCCTAATTACAGCTGCAACAAATCTTAGCCTAAGGGGAAAATATGTTATCACCACAGGAACATTTCCACACCTGTGGATAGTACTCGTTCTCTACCAATGCCATTGCTCGGACTGATACTTGAACTGGCATGCAAGGCTCGCACTGGTTACACTTTAAATGGCAAGTAGCCGGAAACGACCCTCTCCTTCCCTTTTTAACAATCCGTCGAGGCGGCTCATTCGGCATTGGCATCCCAACAACAGCCTAAACAAAATTGAAACATGGATTTAATATTTCACATTGCACCAGAAAAAGAAAAGGGTAAAGAGCAAAGTTACAGTGCAAAGCGTGGTATGAACTCACCAGTGAAGGTGATGGAGAGTTGGCTAAGTTGCTCGAGTGAACCAAGCAAGAGGAGATGAGCATGGTGAGCACGAGGGCAAACATTAACGTTCTGGGATTTGCTTCTTGTTGCATTTTTCTCAATTTGTTGTTTTTGCGAATTGAAAACCAACAGCAAAATACTCTCTGGGTTTCTATAAAAGCTTATTTCTTTTCTAGCTTTTTTTTCTTCTAGTTAAATTGAAATTGTTGAATTGGTCTGGTAGGGTGAGTGAGTGTGATGCTGCAGTGGTTGAAACATTTTTCTGAAGTAGTCAAGATGCTCCGCACGTGTTAGTTCTGAGAGAAGCAGGGTGGTCACGTGCATATGACAACACGCCATGCTGGTTTGGTATTTTTGAGAAGCAGAGAGGAATTCATCCTTGAAATCCAGCCGTTCATGTTTGATTCTTACGCACTGATCAAAACTGTATCATTAACGTTCATGTCAATATCTACAACCACCCAAAACCCACACATTTGGTGAGATAATTGGAAAAAGTTCAAAGAAAAGGTTTTAGGTGTATCTAGTGAAGATTTTAAACTAATAGGATGAAATTACAAAAGAAATTTTGCTTCTGCAACCACAAAAATAACAGAATGAATTACAAAGTTGTCAAAATTACAAGAAGACAAATTGTCCTGCAGAGCAGTGTTGATTACTTTGATGGCATTACACCTCCTGTGGCAAGAAGAGACCTATCTGGCCTGAAGATCTTCTATATCAGTTAAGAGAACTGTGTTCTCAATTGACCTCTTGTTCACAACCAACTGCCCACATGCTCCACTTATGTCCTGACCCATTTCCTTACGAACTGTTGTTCGGATGCCATAAGTACCTCGTAAGATTTTCTGGAAACTCGATACTTTCTCTTCGTTACTGGTGCTGAACTTACTCAGATCACCAATTGGATTAAAGGGTATTAGATTAACCACCTGTGTGACCGGAAACAACAAATGCAACATTTATTTATTGGGATATGATACACAAAGATACACGCACACAAAAAAGGGAAATAGAAATTCATCAAATGCTGCCAGTTCAGAGATAAAAACACACCACTTGAAATGTCTCTAGCAATTTCCCGAGCTGGTGTGCATTTTGCTCTTCATCATTCACTCCATCAAGCATTATGTACTCAATGAAGATCTTTTGCTGACTGAAGATTAAGGGCAACAGTGAGATTCTCTAGGAAAATGACAGTCAAAGTGTAGTTGTAAAGACACAAAAGCTAAAATAATTTACTAAAAGCATGAGGTGTAACAAAATTTTACGTGTTCTTTTGATATTCTTGTAGTGTATCCATAAGCTTTACTAAAGGAAAAGCTCGAGCTGCAGGCATTATCTGACAACGAATTTCTTGTACAGGGGCATGCAGTGAAACTGCTAAATTCAGCCCTGGAAGGTCAATATGAAGCTTTTTGATAGCATGAATAATGCCAACCTACAGAAGATTAGATGCACAACTGATAGACCAGTAAGCCAAACGTTTCTAGCACTTGAGAACTATTTCATAAGACTACTGCAACTATGATTCATTTCCATGCAACTGAAGACTTAGGAGAGCTTTGTACTACGTAATTACTTTCCATCTGCCATATAAAAGGAAAAGTGGCAGGGAAGGGATTGCATCTTAAGTTTCATCCATGGAGGTCCCCAATCCAGGCCATCATAGAAAAAACTAATTATGTAACCATATCTTCAGTTAAAGGGAAACGCTTTACCCATTCTGCCCCACTCTAAGAAGCCTGTATGTTATTGGTCCACAAACTCTAGACAAAATATCATGAACTAACAACAAGAAAAAAAAAATTACAAAACCTTGATTATAGAAGCATATAGAATGGTATGAGAAATTTATTAAATCCATCATATCCAAAGGCCTAGAACAATGGAGTGGTCTAAGTTTTGTTAGTGACTTCCAAGACAACTGTAATAATGGTGGGAATACATTTTTCATGGACAGAACCAAAAGAAATATGATATAACTTTAACCAAAAGTTGAGATTAACTGGGCTTATCATCAGTGTTTTAGTCTAGCTAATCTCACTTCTCAAAATAATGTTCCCTCATGAAAGAGTCCCTTGAATGGAAAATCAAGTAGCCAAACATAAAGCAGCTTTCTAAAGAACTTAATTGCATGAAACCTTAACTTCATGCATTTCCAGAGAGGATGGGGGAATTTTCTTACGAACCCTTTGAATACTGATGAGAAAAAAAAATAAAAAATCATAAAGAATCTTATACATAATAGCAGTTTGCAATGCGCACCGTGGACACAGTAATTTTCTTTGGCGACAAATGAAATGGTGGTCCAGTCATGACATGAATCGCTTCCACTAAGGCGCCATAGTTATTCAATGGTTCCCCCATTCCCTGACAAAAGAACCAAAGTTTTGAAAAGATCACTTATTTCTTCCACATACATAACAAATCATTCCAATAGAAACAAATAAGTAAGCAAGTAAAGATCAAGAAATTACCATGAAAACAACATTGCGTATAGGCGAAATACGAGAAGCATGAACCAGTTGCTCCACAATCTCCCCCGAGGTCAGATTACTCTTAAACCCCATACTCCCAGTGGCACAGAATGTGCAACCCATTTTGCAACCAACCTATTAACATCAACAGAAACATTCAAAAGCAAGCATTTTTAACAAAAATCAAAATTTCAAAACTCAATACCTGAGATGATACGCACAAGGTGGATCTCATTCCACCAGGGCGGGGCTTCCCATTGTACTTTCCCAAGCGGGTATCGTACCTCATAATCACAGCCTCCACAAGAGCCCCATTCTAATAAAAAACAACAAACAATGCGTAAGTCTCTCTCATTTAAGCATTTTATCAAATGGGTTGTGTGCAAAAGGAGAAAAGCGCAAACCTGGAGCTTTATAAGGAGCTTGGTGGTGAGTTGGTCTGAGGAATTCATGGCCGAGTGGACACAGGAGGTAAGGGTTTTGAACTTTGAGGTTAGAAGAGGGTACGCGGCGGAGGGTAAAGACGGAATTTGGTCCAATTGGGCGTCGGGGTTTTGGATCACCTGCTTCCATATGTAGGGGATAAAGCTAGGCTTGACCCCGGACTTTTCCAGTTCTGATTTCAGCTCTCCCGCGTCGAAGATTGATCGAAACGACATCGTATTTTTTCCACTTTGCATAATTTTGAGCGTCGGCTGGGTGTTGCAGTGGCGGGGACGAAGTGTTGCTTATGGCTCTGTTGTGAAATCGTGCATGGAAAAGCGTTTGAAGAACTCCGAAACGACGTCGTGTGTACAACTTTTACTTATATAATATTGTCCTTGTTGATAAGATGATCAAAACGCCGTCGTGGCGAACTTTAGTTCTTAAGATTTATGTGCAAATATATTGAAAAAATATAATAAATGAAAATCGAAATTACGTGTTTTTAATCATATAAAAATTAACGTGTTTTTAAGAAATGCTAGGCTAGTTGGTTAGGGCAGTGAGCTTATTAAGTTCACCCAAATTGGAGTCACCCTCATATTAATTTAGAGTAATTTAGATTATCGCTTATATTTATAAAAATAAAAAAAAGATAATATCAAAGCACACAAAAACCTAAAGCATAATAAACAAAGAATTTGAACTCTTTTTACATATAACATTCACTTAGAAATTTAGAAAATGGTTTATTTCTGTTGGAATTTTAGTTCACAATAAGAAAAGAATTATATATTGTCATATCTCATATGTTATCTTCCAAAACATGTATATATTTGACAAGGCCTCTAAAAGTGTTGTGTTTGACCATAATACTACATTGTGGGTGTAGGTATATGTACAATAATAGAAATGAGAAATGCTAGCTATCTTCTCTTTTGTACATTCTTTATCATTTGCTCATCATTAGGCTCGAAAAATGTCTCATCTAAACTACACTTTAAACTATTTCAATCATCATTTAACATTGCAAAATGAAAAGGAAAATGAATACGGCATAAGGCACTACTACAAAAATCGAAATAGACGACGGTAATCCACCGTCGTGTATTCGGTTTTTCAACCGTCGTGAAATCGACTGACATCTTTTGATGCATAAAACCACGACGGTAAATCCCCGTCGTCTATTATTTATAAAGACGACGCTTTTACTCAAAACTGTCGTCTATTATATATAAATAGACGACGCTTTTACTCAAAACCGTCATCTTTACTTCATAATAGACGACCTTTTTTATAAAAAAAACCGTCATCTTTACTTAATAATAGACGACCCTTTTTATCAAAAAAACCGTCGTCTTTACTTCATAATAGACGACCATTTTCATATAAAAAGGGTCGTCTTTACATATAATAGACGACGTTTTTTTTAAGAACTTTCGTCTATTTGATGTAAAAACGATGGTTTTTGTTAAAGAACTATGTTTTATTATATCCAAAGACGTCGGTTTTATTAAAAAGCCATCATCTATTAAATGTGAAGACGATGATTTCTTGAAATATTGTCGTCTATTAACTCTAAGACAACGATTTTTTAGTAAAACCGTCGTTGATTGTATATAAAAAAGATGTTATGGTGTTAAAAGAGGTCATTGATAATATATACAGATGATGGTTTTTCCAATAAAACCATTGTTTTATTATCTTTAGTTTTTTGAAGAGTCAATAGTTATTACATAGTCAACCAATCTTTATTCTATTACATACATACTTCCTACCTATAATTAGAAATAACGGAGCTCACAAATTCTACTAATTTGATTTTAACTTCATCAATTTGTTCTTGGGTTGACTTAGCTCTGCCTTCTTGCACATTTTCCAAGTTGTTGGTGTCGGAAAAGGAAAGACCTGCACGAAAGAGACCCCAATACTCTTAAACATAAACTTGTTTAGTAATAACCTAACCTTAGCAAAAAGATCTATGCAGCTCTAGAATGACAGCAGAACACAATTGGCATAATTGGCAAAGTACCTGTTCTTGTGGTGGCACCATAAC
>NW_018922038.1:82719-115797 GCF_002207925.1 Prunus avium | reverse complement strand
GTTGAAATTAGTTTCGTAGAATGCGTATGCCATCAAAACAATATATTCAGTAACAATTAAGAGTTTATTTATACTTTTATTAAATATAACATAAGTTTTTGTGGTATCCACTAGTGTAAATATTTTAAATTGATGATCGAATTGGTTCATTGTATTCATATAGGGTCAAGGAGTGTAGCTGTAAAAAGTCATCAAAATCAGAGTTGAAATAACCGTTAAATCTTGATTTTTCGTTTATAACCGTCGAAATGTTTTGTCCTGTTACTTGATCTCTGATTTATTTATTTTTTTCCGATTTTTGGTGTATATGATCTCGAAGTGTAAACAAACAAATTTGACGGTTGGATCGTTGAAACTAGTTTCGTAGAATGCGTATGCCATCAAAACAATATATTCAGTAACAATTAAGAGTTTATTTATACTTTTATTAATTATAGCATAAGATTTTGTGGTATCCACTAGTGTAAATATTTTAAATTGATGATCGAATGCAGTCATTGTATTCATATAGGGTCAAGGAGTGTAGCTGTAAAAAATCATCAAAATCAGAGTTGAAATAACCGTTTTAAAAAAACCGTCATCTTTACTTTACAATAGACGACCCTTTTTAAAAAAAAACCGTCATCTTTACTTCATAATAGACGACCCTTTTTAAAAAAAAACCGTCATCTTTACTTCATAATAGACGAGTCTTTTTAAAAAAAATTGTCATCTTTACTTCATAATACACGACCCTTTTTATAAAAAAACCGTCGTCTTTACTTAATAATAGACAATCCTTTTTATAAAAAAACCGTCGTCTTTACATATAATAGACGACCCTTTAAATATAAAATACTTAATAATAGACGACCCTTTTTATCCCCTTTTCATATAAAAAGGGTCGTCTTTACTTAATAATAGATGACCTTTTTTATAAAAAACCGTCGTCTTTACTTAATAATAGACGACCCTTTTTATAAAAAAAACCGTCATCTTTACATATAATAGACGACAGTTCTTTCAAAACAACCATGTCTTTACCAAAAAAAGGACACTTGATTTTTAAAAGACGACGCTTGTCATACCTGCTGTCGTTGTTTTTTGGTCAGATTTTAACTCTGAAGAAAAGCCTTTTAATAAGACGACGCTTTTTTATTTGTGTGCGTCGTTATAAAAATATTCTCAACAGTATCTCCATTTTTTAGTTGTTTAAGTCACTTATCCACGACGGTTTTTTGTTACCGTCGTCTTTTTAAAAACAACGACGGTTTTTTGTTCTACCGTCGTCTTTTTCTGGTCGTCTTTTGCCCTTTTTGTAGTAGTGAGGGTAGACGGGAACTCAGCTATTCTCCTTTGAAAGTTTATGTATTAATGAGTGATTACTAATTATATATATCATGATGAATGCTAATGTTTTGTTTGGCATGCTAGATTGGATCAATTGGATCCTTACCTTTTTTTTTTCTTTTTTTTTGAGAAATTCTAGAATTTGCATTCATAATTGAGTTAAAAAAGTCACTAGCCACAAAGGGCATGGGTGGAGCTAGAATTGTAAAGTTAGGGGGGTCGAAGTATAAAATACATAAGTATTCAATAATTACATGTTTAGAGCTAAATATTTCTAATTTAGTTATGTCTAATTTGTTTTAGAGGGAACTTTAACTTAAATTATAAGTGGTTTATTACAAATTCTATATATTATATATAATATAATAGAGGAGAGATAAAAATTTGGAGGGGTCAGGGCCACTCCAGGCCTAGGAGTGGCTCTGCCACACCGACAAATGGTCAATACAAACTAGCCATAAAGCACCATTACAATAATGGAGTCTGGAGAAATCTAACATTAAAATTAAGACAACTTGGTGCGTCTCCACTAACAATCACGCAGGACCGAAGAAACTCTAGCATAGGCATCCCAACTAACATTGCAAACTCAGAACAATAAAAAAAAAAAGATAAAGCTTGAAACTAAGCCAAAACAATACAAATAAAATTATCACAAAAGAGAGATGGAACAACATTGATTAAATTGAATAAGATTATTTTCGTGCTAAAACATACTAACATATGCCATGTTTCATTAACATGAGATCAAACTCAAACCTCAGACCCCTTCAAACCTTTGGATCTCGATCTTGGATTCAAAACCCTAACCTCTTACAAGGATTTAATTTTTCTATAGGTAGGTGGGATATTAAACGCCGGATTGTTTGTTTTTAGTCCCTAGCAACCCCATTTTAGTTTTTTCCTTTCTTTTGTTTTGCAATTAATTGGTCCAAATCTGTCCATTTTAGTTTAGGTGGGATAATGACATTGCATCATTGACAACTTTGACAGAAAAATCCAATGCCATTTTGGGCATGGTTGTTACTTGGTGCTTGGTTGGCAATTGTAGGAGCACACAAACAAACAAACATTATGACATTCAAATTTCAAATCATCCCAAATTTAAATCACTGCTTTAATCATCTCTCAAAGTTTCAATTTCACTAACATTAAGCATCAAAATTCAATATCATTGATAGAACATGAAACTCTTACAAGAAATGAACTGCACCGTTATGACTGAAGCTCCACCTTTGAACACTTTGATGATCTAATGTGGCCTGGAGGAGCAGCAGAGGCACCACCTTCTTCCTCGAAGCTACGCGAACGAATAACTTCCGGCGGTGTTCGACGAAGAGATGAGCCCTCTAAGACATCATGGCCACTCATCAAGCGATGGTAACTAGCATGGGTGGAGATGCTCTCAGTAATGGATGACCGGTGCCTGCGTTGAGGTCTTTGCTTCTTGATGGCGCGATAAAGATATGGAATTAAGCCTTCCATTTTTTGCCTGCCTAGATCCATCGCTAAGTTTGCCTCTTCTTTCTTCTTGTCTTGTTGTTGCTGACCACAAAAAATTATTGGAGCTCTGCACCTCTTTGAAATTTATGCGTCACAAAGTCCTCAAGAAGGAAAGACTTATTCTACAACTTGCCTTCGCCGGCAGGTCATATACCTGTAATGACGTTTTTACCCTTTGTTTATAATAAGATACCGGGGTTTCTTTGGGTAACTATCAGTACACCACATATATAAGTTGACTTATTAGTCTTCGGCCTATTCCATCCCAATTTAGTTGGAACATGATTCAAGTTTAACTCACATAAATACGATGACGGTATATTTTTGCGGTAAATTTAATTCTTAATAGTGGTTAACTCATTGGAATAATGTAAAGTTTAACTCACATAAATACGATGACGGTATATTTTTGCGGTAAATTTAATTCTTAATAGTGGTTAACTCATTGGAATAATGCACGTAATTTTGTTGCAGGTGAATTATTCCGTTGTAAAAATAGTTTTATAAAATAATTTCTCGTTAAATAAAAAAAATCTATACACTATCACGTGGCTCCTGCTTGACCCTTTGTTACATCAATTGTATTATAATAAAAACAAGCACACAAGACAATCAATCTCAGAATCTACAGTTGACCAATATTATTAACAATTAAAATACATTATCATTGCTCAATTAACATTAAACTTTTACAAGAACTGAACTACAAGCATTGGATTGAACACTTCGTTCTTATACCAAAAGGAAAAACAAAAAATCAATGAAATATTATTCGGATTGAATCTTTCATTTCCTTTTAGCCATACCCACATTAGAGACCTGGTAAGGATAGGCACCCATCTTTGATGATCCAATGAGCACCGAAGGAGCAGCAGAAACACCACCTTCTTCCTTGAGGCTCCGCGAATGAACAAATTCATTTCCCGGCCGCTGCTCAAAGAAGCCAGCGGTACTAACAGGAGGCTGAAATTCGGATCGTGTCCGGCGATGAGAGGAGCCCTCTAATGAATCCTGGCCACTCATAAGGAGATGATAGCTGCGGTTGGAGGAGTTGCTCTGAGAAAAGGACCTATACCTGTGTTGTGGCCTTTGCTTCTTCAGGGCATGAAAAAGAAATGGAATTAAGCCTTCCATTCTGTTTGCTTGGCTTTGCCTCTTCTTTCTCTTCTTCTTGTCTTGTTGTTGATAATAATTGATCTAGCTCTGGTGCTTTTGAATCTTGATATAATGTATGTGATACAAAGTCCTGGAGAAGCAAAGACTTATATACTACTTTTGCCGGGAGGCGCAACGTGAAGGAAACCGGTGCAAGTAAGGCAGGTAATATATGTGAAATGACGGTCGTGCCCTTTGACTAGGGGAAAATATTGTGCTTCTGTTGGGGACTTGAGGGTAATTTCAATCTGGGTTTTCTTTGAAACGTAGGGTCTTCATGTTTGACTTTTCGATATGAAACAGGATAGCGTGTCGTGGGACAATTGGCGGGATTGTGATGGCTTTGAGCTTTTTGACTTTGTGAAGCATATGTTGGCATAGCTAGCTTAGCTACATTGGCATAATCCAAATAAATCCAGTAGGGTTAGGCGGCTATACGCGTAAAATTCAAATGGATTGGATCGAAAAGGATTAAACAGATAAATCCCACTAGCTAAAGAAAGAAAATTTAAATATATTTTGCTTGACCTAGTATTATTTTCTTGACTTGGTATTGGGGGCTTGGCAACTTTTGGCACTATGAACTCGTGCTTGAATGAAGTTAGAACAAAATTAAAGAACTCAAAACTCATTTGGTTTGTTTGTTTGTGTTTTCTTTGAATTTTTTTCATTTTGCATGAGCAAAGGTTTACGGGAAGCGGATGTTACCCCATCTCTGAACCAGGACATACCAAGATCTCTTTGAGGACTTACAGAGGGAGTCTTAACCCATTTTTTAAATTTATTTTCTTTAACTTTTAAAACACAAATTGGTTCATCTTTCTTTGACATTTAATAGCAATTAATGGAAATGATGGGCTTTGCCCACAGTTTATTGCAATTAAGTATGGTGCTAACAACTTTTTGTATTTTAAATGCTTCAATTCATAGAGAGATGCTTGTAGTTTTCACAATTGTGATTTGTTTATTGGTTTTGTAATGCATAAGGGGCCTTTTGCTAATCATTGGTTTTCTTTCAGGAATGTGCATGACATATACAGGTAGAGGGAGTTTCCCTGTGCTTTCCAAAACTCCCAAATCTGGACCCAAGACCTTAATTAAAGTCAAAGGTACGTAGCTGAATTTGATTGATACACATAACTATCAAGCATTAATGTGAATTGAATTATGCTGAAATGGTCTCAAACAAGAAGCTTGGCCAAAAAGTGAGCTGGTTGAAGGGTAGTTGAAACTTGAAACAAAGTAATCAAGATGTTTTTGAGTGCATCCAACTTTAAAATATATTTATCTATTAGATAACGGCGAACATGACATGTACAATTCTAAGGAATTTAGCTAACATTAATCGTTCACGCATGCATGTTGTATTGAACTATTCATGAGTGGGATACACACTGTGCGATCCACACGTTCATCTACGATTGTCTGTCAAGCATGAATTTCTCATGTGTAGCTTCAGTTTAGCTGCACACAGAATGCCACATTATTGGTCTGCATATTTTTCATGGTAGGACAACTTTTGTTATACATGTTCCAGAAGAATTCAAAGCCCGAGATAGAAATACACCAATCCTTTTATTTACTTTTTTTTTTTTGTATCCTCACTTTATAGATCTTTTTACAATAAAATTTGCATTACACCCTTGAAATAGTAAATCTCTATCATATGATTCTTACTGTTGCAGAGCTATTTTGCTTATTTACTAGCTGCAAGTAAATAGCTAATTAGATGTTGTTAATTATAAAGTTAAAAAGCCTCCCTCGCTTCTGCTTTACTAGCCAGCCTAAAATTGAGAATGTGCTTCACTTGGTACTCACTAGGAGAACCAACCAGAATTGTGTGCTTTCCAGTGGCCAACTTCCTCTTTCCTTCTCTATCCACAAGGCTCAGTCTCTTGCACACATCCACCCTCATGGTTACAAGCTTTGCCTGCCTGTTCTTCACCTCCACCCTCTGAAAATCCACCAGCTGCAGGTTTGGTGCTCCAACCAACGTCCCCAAGCTTGCCGGTTTCCAGAACACTAGCACCACGTGGCCTCCGTCCCTTGGTCCGTTGTTCGTCACACCAACAACTAGGTCAAATTTTAGTTTCTGGCACTGCACTCTTGATATGTCAATGAAGGGGCTTCTGGAAGCAGGATTCAAAACCGGTTCAGTGGTGGAGTTGGAAACAAGAAGGCTAACATGTGGGCTGGAAATGGGAGTTGAGTGGATGCGCACAATGGAAGGTGCTGATATTATGAACTTGGTGAATGTTGAATAGCTTAGGCCATGGCCAAACTCATAGATGGTTTTGCCAGTGTAGAATCTGTATGTTCTTCCAGGGAAGTTTCTGCTTGTGTTGGCCCTCATGTTCATGTCTGTCATTTGCACTTGGTCTGCATACTCCTTAGGGTACCATGTAAAAGGTGTTCTTCCAGCTACACATT
This sequence comes from Prunus avium, assembly GCF_002207925.1. The sequence continues at coordinate 109,380 of NW_018922038.1, read as the reverse complement.
GTGGTAAAAAAAAAAAACCACTTATGATCAGTTAAACAAATCGATAACCCTGAGACAAATTTTACCATTATTTGAAGCCTAATCTCATATTGAAACACTTTAGAGATTAAAGAGGGTCAAAATTAACCTGGATTGTAGTCTCCAAATATGACTTGAGCTATGGCATCTCCTCCAGCTTGACCTGGATATCCTACCCAAATTATCCCTCCTATCTTTGTCACATTTTTGGCAAAAGAAACATCAATTGGGCCAGCTGACATAATAACCAAAATGACTGTTCCTTTTGTTGCATTAACAACTTGGTTTACAAGCTTCTCTTGAAACCCTGGTAATGTCAAGGTCTCTCTGTCTAGCCCCTCTGCTTCAATGGACTGATCCAGTCCTACTACCACCACTGCTGCATCAGCTGTGGCAGCAGCCTGAGCCGCTGCCTCAATAAGGCTCTCTTCAGTACATTTCACATTGTTACACCCGGGCTCATATTTCAAGGCAGAGACATACTTCTGTAGCCCTTGTAAAGGGCTAGTATAGCTACATGGTATGCCTTGATAGTTGCTTATCATAACATCAGTGGCATTTGCATTAGGTCCAACAATAGCCAAGTTATTGATTTTTTTGGAGGACAAAGGAAGAGCTCCCTTGTTGTCTAGCAAAACTATGCCTTGCTTAGCAGCATCAAGTGCCAAATTCTTGTGATCGTTGCTGCACACATCAGACGGACCAAGTTTTCCAAACTGGAGCAATTTAGGGTCACCATCAAAGAATCCAAGCCTCATCAATACTATGTAGTTGTATATCAAGGATTGATCTATCACAGATACATCCACTTTTTTTGAGTTAACCGCATTCTCTGTGTACTGTCCTAAAAATTTCCCACAATTCAGGTTCAGACCTACATGATCACATTGTAACACATGATGTAAGATCAATTATAAAGCTCTTGTTGATGTACTTTTGATTTCTCACAAAATGCTCACAACTTTTTGGCTGCAATTCCAGTACCTGCTTTCAAGGCAAGGGCTACAGCATCCTCAGGTGTTGCAGTGTAATGGATGGCATTATAATATACCTCGATTGAGTCGCAATCTGAAACAATATATCTGCTCATACGAGCACAAAAAAAAAGAAAAAAAGAACAGTCCGTCAGGCACAAGGACCATAAGGGTTAGGTGATAAAAACCAGCTATTGTTGATGAAATTGAAAATTTAGGATCACATTTGCATAAGCTAAGATTAAATTACACCTCTAAAGCTTGAGAGGCAAGAAAATTACCCATCAAGACCCCATTGATCTCTGATTACCCCTTCGAGGAGGTTCGGGTCAGCGCAAGTGGGAATCCCGTTGACCCTATTGTATGAACACATCACACTGCTGACATGGCCCTCCTCTACACAACTTTTGAAGGGTGGCTGATACGTATCCTCCAGGTCCTGCTTTGTCACCTGCAATTCACTCCAGCAGCAAGAATATGGTCATTTGTACCCTAACTTTCTTGTGTCTTAAGAAAGATGAATTATGAATATAAAATATGATTAATGCTTTTTTTTTTTAATCTCCATTGAGTATTGACCCAAGAAAATAGTTGTTTATAACAAAAACTCCTGGCATTTTAAAAAAGATAGATCCCCTTGTGAATATAAATATCATTTATTCTTCTTGAAATCAATAATTAAGGAAAATAATGTAATATGATTACCCCATCTTTTTTTTCTTTCTTTTTGTTGTGAGAATATCAAGCCACAGAAGAACAAGTTCCCCTTATTTACTAAAGTTCCTCCAAACTTTTCCTAATATTGAATCAAGATGTCACTGTAAGACCAAATAAATCTATCAAAAAAGAAGAGACTAGCTAGCAGGGTGTATATACCTGTGCATCAAAGTGAAATCGATCGACGCCTTTCCAGTTATCCACATCATAAGCCGTGTAATGCTTGCAACAACTTGAGACCTTTAGCCTATCACCACCAGCCTTTTTTCCTTCACTCACTTCTTGCAGACCCCTGACATAATTCACTCCATAATTCGACACCACCAGCGGGTCCTCCCCGGGTGTTTCTTGTCCGCGGCCCCATCTAGGGTCGCGGAACACATTAACATTCGGGCTCCAATATGTCAACCCGGCTAGACCAACATTGTACATGGCTCTTGCCTCAGTTGACACAACCTGCCCCATCTTTAACCACAATGACAGATTAAAACTAGCAGCAGATAGAATCACTGCTGGGAAACTAGTGGCACCAGGCACAGTGCCATTAAACTTTGTGCCCGGGCCAACATCGGACACACCATGAAGTGCCTCGGACCACCACTTATAGGCAGGCACGCCTAGCCGAGCTATGCCTGTGCTATCATCTACTAGCTGCTGCACCTTTTCTTGGAGAGTAAGGCGTGACACAAGGTCCTTGGCTCTGTTCTCGTAAGACAAGGTTCTGTTGCAAAAGGCAAATTTGCTAGTTGTTGAAGCTTTCTGGTCACACGCAAATTGTTGTGTAACAATAGGGACAATTAGGAGAAATGAAAGTGAAAGAAACAAGAGGATTTGGATTTGGTTCTTCATGGCTTCTTTGATTTTTGGGTTTATACTGTTTTTCTCTATAACTGGTTTGAGGATTTAAGAGCAGGCATTGTTGCTATTTATACTAGAAGCTCTATAAGGCTAAGGGCCAAAGTCACTATGAACTATTTATGTGTTTTGCTATAACTGGGCTGTTGCTTGTGAAATGAGAAAGAAAGAATGTCAGGCCATTTCTCTGCTTTAGGTGGTACCAAATGATCTTTATGATGATGCTTAGGCAAAACAAAAGCTTCTTTTGTTCTCACAGTGGCACTTCTCATGTACATGGAGGCTCATGACTCATGAACCAACCATATCCACACCCTTGACCCCACGGCAAAGATGCAATAACTTTTGGTCTATAACAAAAAGAAAAAGAAAAAGAAAAAGAAAAGAGAAAATAGGGCAAACCCAATGATAAATGATCTTGCTTTTTACTTGTGGGAGATTATTTGATTTGATTTTTGATTATGGGATTTGTATTCCAGATTCAAAAATTATAATGCATCCGATTATATAAAAAAAGAATTATGCATCTGATTATCATACGAGCCCCTTGCTCTTAATGTATCTGATTTTTTCTTTTAGCTCTTAACGACTGAGCTATAAGTCCCTTACTTTGTAGATTTGTTTTAAGTTATAGACTTTCGCGGTGTTGAAAAATTCCTATTCTACGAAGTTAAAAAATGATAGATTTTTGCATTATTTTTTATTTTTTGGGTTTAAGCCGACACAAGGAATCCATAAGTGAAACTATAGAGCTCTAGCATTCTGTGCTTCATGATGAAATCATTTTGTGTGATGGTAAGTCCTTTCAATTAAGCTCCAATTAATGGGGATGCAAAATATGAAATTTCCCATTATCTTTATGGTCATTTCTTGTTTCAACTTTAATTTTCACCTAACAGATTGAAAAGTTAGCCACTAGTTGCCAAGCACACACAGAGGCAAGTATTCATCTCAAGCAAACTAGGAAAAGGTTTAGGGAGAGTGATGGATGAAAGGGTGCCTTAGAAGAAACTGCAAACCTAAAAGGACGATTGGGAAATGTGCCACGTAAAAGCATCAAGGTTTAAAACTTTCGCTTGAAAATTACATTTCCTTGAAATTTACAGATTTTATTTTTGTCAAACGATAAGCGAATGAAATCATTTACATGGGAGGCAAGAGTATTAAACAATCATTCAAGCACTACTACATTCCACTAGTGATAAGTGTCGTACTTGGACACAAACGCCGCAATATTATGCGCCGCTCTATTCAAAACTTGCCTTTTCTTCTAATTATGCTTGACTAAATATCATCACTGATTGGGACATGAAATTTAAAGCAATCATCTTATCACCCCTACTACTCTAGTTAGAGGTATTTTGAATCCAACCTGCACTTTGGGAAATTTGGATATGGCTATTTTATAACTTAAGCAAACATGGTTGCGATTTATTAACCAAAATTACAATCTGGATAAACACACCATGAAAAATCTTCAATTTAAGTAAATATAGTTACGATATTTGAAAAGAGATGTACCATTAGATTATTTAATGATGGTTAAAAATAGCAACTAAAAAAAAATTTATTTGTATTTGCACTATTGTCATTCACCAAAATACCGTTATGGTTTCACCAAAAAAAAAATACCGTTATGGGTTGTTTTTTAGTAACTACAGGGTTGGGGGTTTCTCTCACACACACTTGCACTATTGTCATTCACCAAAATACTCGGTTTTTTTTTATTTAAAAAATTTAAAAGTTGACTATGGTGGCCGTTATGGGTTTTTTTATAGTATAAGCGATAGTCTAAACTACAGGGTTTTTCTCTCACACACACAACTAGAAATGAATACGAGTTACAGAATTAGTTACTCTGTTTTTTCTGAATCATCAAACCCAGCTAGATTAGATGCTTGCGTCAAAGCAGCCCTCCACTTATGCACCTTGTCGATACTGTCTATGAAACGTTTTTCAAGTTGACGAAGTGCAGGTGCATAACTCCCCCGTTGATTCCGTACATCTGATGGGCTGATGTCGAAAAAAATGGGTATAACCAACTGGCCATTTTTTTTCCTTGCATTCTAGTATATGCACAAGTTCATCCAGACACCAAGTAGAAGAGGCATAGTTTTTTGAGAAAATGATTACCGAAATTGCTGATCTCTCGATTGCTTCAAGAAGGGCAGGTGCAATTTCATCTCCTCTCACAAGCCTGTCGTCTATGTAGGTCTCGATTTTCTTCCCACATAAACCAACACTGAGATGGCTGAGAATAGTACGGCGGGTATCCTCACCTCTGAAACTAATAAACACGTCATACTTTTCTTGCAGAGGGGGGATATCAGTATCAGTATCAGCAGCAGCAGCAACATAAGAAGAAGAAGAAGAAGATGTCAATGCACTCCATATCTCTCTCTTTCTCTCAATTAATGCACCGAAGCTATAATTAGTAGCCTTATATGCAAAATGCAAGTCTAAAGTCAACTTCGTTCAGTTTAGTTAGATGAAAGTTGCAATTTGATCAGTTAACGTGCTGGATTCCATTACCCATTATACATTTTTTATATTGCAAAGATCAAGATAATCTTTGTGTTTAAAGAAATTTCTTTAATTCTGCCAGGGTTGACATTACTGTCCAGTTGCTATAATTAATGTTTACAAGATGATGATTGCAATTTGCATTATGTTAAAGAACCATGTGATATTCAACGCCCAAGATGATGATTGCAGTGCATATATACAAAAACCAAAGGGGCATATGCAAGCAAGTTGACATTGAAAGCGCATAAGTCAGACATGCCAGTTGATCAAAATAATGTGCCATTGCACTCAAGTTCGAATATATCCAGAGTCGACTCTGACTTTTGGGTGACACACGACATAAATTAAAATGAGATCCTTCCCCTTTGTATACAAGCAAGGTTTAATTCTTCCCTCTACTCAACACCCTATAAATACCCCATAAACCTATGTTGAAGTTGGGACTTCGTCTTGGGCCCTCCGAGTCCGAGCTCTCCTCACCATGATTCCGAGTTCTTGGCTTCTCTGTGTAGCATTGGGTCTGATTAGCGGAATAACTTGAGCTAAAGAAAGCGGGGATGGAGGCAAGTCGAAGTCTTCGTCAGTCATAGTGCCTACGAATTTAATTATGAAATTGTTGCATAAAATTCAAGTTAAAAAGGATCCATGAAATTTCAGATATTATTTAGGATTTTGATTTGGGTTTTGGAGTTGAGTGGATTTTGATTTTACATTTCAGCATAGTATGTAAAACGTATAATATCAGCATAATATATAATAGGTACATATAATAGGTAAAATGTATATGAGGTACATCACTCGCATAAAAATAATAGGTACATATGAAAAGAAAACACCAAGACCACTAGGAGTAAAAAATTGGGTGCAAATAGAATCTCTTCCTATTATTTTGGGTTTTGTAGAGAATGTGGTACCAACCTTCGAACCAACACCACTAGGAGTTAGTGTTCCCATTATTATGTCAAAGGATGCTTTTCTCTTGTTAATTGAAAAAAAAAAAAAAAAATCTTGTTGGACCTCCGAACTCCCAATAGAGCTGCTCATTGGTTGGGTCAATGGGCTATATACTTCTCAGGCTGTGTTGAAATTAATTTCCTGAAAAGAGCAAATACTTGTGACGATGTCGTTCTTTAGTGAGGGCCTTATTTAAGGATATTACATTAGATCTTATCTCTTAATCGATGAATCAAATTAACCACTTTAATTTAACGGTTAAAAGATAGGAGATCATCTAAGGATTATAGATAAGGTCCTCACTATAGAATTCTACTGCTTGTGACAATTGTATGTTTTTTTTTTTTCTTTTCATGTTCTTTCTGGTATAAAATAAAAAATAAAAATGGCTGTCAAATTTACAAAAATTAAAAAGATCTTCAAACATTGTATAAGATATGAGACCAGAAAAAAACAAAAGAAAAAAGAAAAAAGAAACATTAAGGCCATTTCCTTAGGCCCCCAATGGCTTTATAGCATTCTGTCTGGACAAAGCTTTCAAGCCCAATTTTCTTTTCACCCAACCCAACGCAACACTTATGACTTATCCAATGCAGCTCTAACTCCACAAGCGTAACGGTTTTAACTACCTCTCCATGTTCCACCTTGCCATGGCGATTTTATAGATTTCCAGAGCACAAACTTCAATTTTCAGAGAACAATCCGGCTTTCTCTAATTACAGTCCCAAAGTAGTTACCCATCTTTCTCTTGGGTCCTTCTTCTTTAACCTTCTACAGCAATTTCATCCTTTTGAATTTCTTCATTTTCCTTCTTTTTTGGAGTTTTTTTTAAATTTTAATTTTATTTCAGCATCTGAGTAATCCATTGACGAAAACCCATGTCAGATTTTCATGCTTTTGACACAGTCGCCATTGAGTTTCATCCAAAAAGATTCAAAGAAAGTGACTTGTGACTATAATATTGTTTGTGTAGAGAAAAAAACAGTAACTTTCTTGTACTTTCTTTTGTTTTCTCTCTCTTTCTTTCTCTTTCTGTCCAAGAAAATGGCAACTCTGGGTACAGGGGTTCTGGTGAAGCTTGTTGAAGAAATGGGAAGTTCCAGAAAGGCCTCGAACGACCGAAAGCCCGTGTTACTACAAATCAGAAGCATCATTCCTGTGTTGGCAGAGGATGATCTTTGGCCTAATCAGGGGTTTTACTTGAAGGTTTCAGATTCTTCACATGCCATGTTTGTGTCTTTGCTTCAAGAACAGGATGACATGGTTCTTTGCAACCAACTGCAACTTGGGCAGTTGATATTTGTCGAAAAGTTGGAGGCAGCACACCCGGTGCCAGTGCTTAAAGGTATAAGGCCTCTCCCGGGTCGATTTCCCTGTGTTGGAAATCCTGCCTATCTTTTTGCTATAGATAAGTTGGTGAGTTCTAGAGGGGCATCTGATTTAGTAATCGAGAAGGATAGAGGTGTGGAGAAGAAGCCTCGGGGCAGATATCGATCTTTAAGTGCCTCCAAGTCCTGCCCAAGTGAGAAGAAAAGGGCCTCTAGGCCTGGAAATTGTGATGTGGGTGAGAGGGAAATGCGTGTTGTGACAAGGGGGTTTAGAAAAATAAGCTCCAGTTTTGTAGAGAAAGATAGTGATTCTGATAGGACATTGTCTTCTTCTTCGTCTGTGCTGACAGTGAAGAGAAAGAGCTGGAATGGGGCAGAACAAGTTGCAGACTCCCTAGTTGTCAAGCATGGGATGAAGCCAACTGGTCGACGTAGCTGCAGTGCTCGTGTGAGTGTCTCACTGCTTCTTCTTTTAACTCATATTCCTTTAAACAGAAACTATTTGACTTGAGTACCATTTAGTTGGAATGATTTTTGGCATTTTTGGCCTGCTAATTAGAAATTTGATGAATAATTTAGAGAAAGTTAGTGTAAAATTTACTACAAGTACGCCAGTTTATTCTCTGTTAATCAGCATGAACTTTCAGCAAATGATTTAAAGTTGGTGTAAATAACAGTAAGTGAACGAAGAATTTGACTTAACCATTGTTTGGACAGAACTCTGTCATTGTAGATGGCTGCAAATGTATTTCACTGATTGTACTGCTGGCCCTAAACGATGAATTTTATCTCTTTTAAGGCAGGAAACCATGAATTCTACTTGTCATAATACTGAGCAATCATTTTCCTTTAGTATTATAAGCATATGTAATTAGATTTGTCATGCCACAAATACCTCTTTTGTCTGATGATTTACTACTGTCCGCTGCTTGAGCTTGTTATTTGCTTGTTTCTTCATTGTTAAGTTCAGTGATTACGAAAATTTTAAGAACAAAATTTACTTAATTTGTTTTTAAAATGAGTTTGTACGGCTCCAGGGACATTTTAGTTTTCTAGTTTGTTTTGCTTTTCAAAATCACCATGAATCAATCATCAATTTTCCTAATCAAATATTTTTTCCTCTTTCTGCCTTGACAGGCTTCTCCAGTTCGTTCTGCTAAGTGTCACAGTTCAGATGACAAGTCAGGTCCCAAAACAAGAAGAATTAGTGATGATATAGCTAAGAAATCTGTTAAAAATTCCAACTGTAGGATCTCCGTCTCAGCGAAAAATTGTGAGCAGTCCTTAGATCCACCATCGTTGTTTAATCCGGCTAATGATACTAAATGGTCAGAAAGTAAGATAGTGTGGAACTCCCTCTCCCCAACACTAGTGAAACTTGGCAAGGTATTGTGTGATTCACTTAACTTTACGATGCCTGTTCCTCACCGTTGATTAATTCCTAGCTGTTTGAGCTAGAAATGTCATATTTGCTGTGCAGGAGGTACGAAGACACAGGGATGCTGCTGTGCTTGCTGCAGTGGAGGCTTTGCAAGAGGCTTCTGCTGCTGAGAGTTTGCTTAAATGTCTAAGGTGCGCTAAGATATGCTTATGCAGAGTTCTGCAACACACTTATCAAGTCTGTTTTCCTTAATGAATGATGGATGTGAAAAATGTGAAATTTCTATTGATTTGGTATCTATTTTGCTTTACTGATTTTCTTTTTTCTTGTTACTTTTTCAGCACATACTCAGAACTCCAGTCAGCCAAGAGGGAGGAACAGCAGCCATCAGTAAACAAATTTTTCGACCTACAAGATGACCTGGCTCGAACTCGATTGATTGTTCAGTCCTTGACCAACATTAGTCCTCTAAAAGCTAATGAAAAAAATTCAAGCAGCCCTGCTTCCATCGGGGAAGCATTGGTACTTGCACTGGACCGAAAGAAAAATGCAACTTCATGGATCAAAACTGCTTTGGCAGCTGATCTTATTACCCCACCTTCTGGCCCTGGTAGTGTTTCAATGGAGGTTAAACACAAGTCTCATAAATCAAGTAAAACTCACGGTGATGGTAAACCAAAGGGTACATGTATAGTTAAAATCAAGCATAAAAGTGATGCTCATTTTGGATTGGCCATAGAGAAGGAAAATTCACAAGATTGGGTGAAGGGAAGTGCTTTATCTGCAGCTGCAGACCTGGAAAACTGCTTGCATGATGAATGTAGAAAATGGTTTTTGGCTGCCTTTGAGAGTTACTTGGATGAAGTCAAGAGCAAAACTGTTTCCATGGAATCAGACAATCATGTAGCTGAAATGATGTGCCAGATTAAGAAGGTTGGTGACTGGTTAGATGTGATTGTCAACAAAGATGATTCTGAATTGGAAGCTTGTGTGAGGATCAAAAACAAGATCTATGGGGTGCTTTTAAAGCATGTGGAGAGAACTGTCATGGTTTTAGAAAACATGAATGCAATGATTGAAGACCAGCAATAATGAATTACACTAGTTCACTTAAAATTTCCTTCAAATCAGCACCAAAACAGAAAATCCTTAAAATCCCAAGTGAAATAATGTGAATTTGTATGTATATTGTGGCTCACTGCACAGATTTAAGCAGTTACATATTTTCTTTAACCAATGCCTGCAAATCCAAAAGGACTTTATGGGCTCTGAATAGCAGCAGTTGCAAACATTTATTTCCCCACCGAACCACCATTGTGCTATTATGGGAGGCCAAACAAATCTGTTATCTTTTTGGTATGAATGAGTGATGCTTTTTAGCAGACCCAGAAGAAAAAAGAGTGATGCTTTTTATCAGTCAGGGCCAGAAGAAAAAGAGAGTGATGCTTTTTATCAGAACCAAAAAAGGAAAAGACAGATGTAGACATGGGCTTAGCCAAGTTTGCTAGAACATATGTGCTCCCTGCGCTCGAATCTCCCTATTCGTAGTTTAGATTAGATTAAATAAAAAAGGACTTTATGGGCTCTGAATAGCAGCAGTTGCAAACATTTATTTCCCCACCGAACCACCATTGTGCTATTATGGGAGGCCAAACAAATCTGTTATCTTTTTGGTATGAATGAGTGATGCTTTTTAGCAGACCCAGAAGAAAAAAGAGTGATGCTTTTTATCAGTCAGGGCCAAAAGAAAAAGAGAGTGATGCTTTTTATCAGAACCAAAAAAGGAAAAGACAGATGTAAACATGGGCTTAGCCAAGTTTGCTAGAACATATGTGCTCCCTACGCTCGAATCTCCCTATTCGTAGTTTAGATTAGATTAAATAGAATATCGTTTGTATAAAATAAAAAAAGTAAAAAGAAAGAGAAGGATGGATTTTATGGCTTACTAGACCAAATAGCAGCAGCAACTCTACACATTCATTAACTGTCTTTAACCGTAATCCAATATTGAAGTGTCCTTAATTTAATGGGGTCAGAATGAACTGTCCTTAATTTAATTACACTCTTAATATCAATATCCAATTGTTATGTGGATGAACATATTTCTAAAATAAAACACGTCATCATGAGATTGGAAATTTCCGTTTAAAAAACAAGAAGAGAGAGAGAGTGTGTGTGCATATAAAAATACAGAGAAATGGGTTGAAGACTTGTTGGGAAAATGTTAGGTAAGTAAAATACAGGAGACTCAAAACTTCACTGGAATTGATCATATTGCCACTCAAGTCTTTGGCGTCAATGATACGTTTGAAGGGTAGTTTTGGAATCTCAGACAACGTCATAGCTCCATCTGTCACTAATCTAAATTCTCTTAATTTCTTCTAGAAAATTAAAGAAAAGGATTAAAAGTCAGTAAAATGCATTTCGTTGATGTAGAGCAATAAAATACATCGTCTCTCTCTCTCTCTCAACAACAAAGGAAAGTAGAGATCTTTGCTTCCAAGTTCTCAGAGTGTCACACCATCATATTCAGAATCAGAATCGGAGCCTATCCACAAATACAAACTTCCCATCAATCCAACAACATCAAACAACAGCAACCCAGTTTTTTTTTTTGGTTAAATTTCATTTTGGGTTTTTCTGAAACAAAATCATAAGCCCAACAAATTATGGAAAAGTAAATTAAAAAAAAAAAAAAAGAAGAGAGCTTTATTTTTTTATTATTTCTTTGTGTTCAGTGAATTTGATTATAAAATCCCATCTGTTTTCTCTCCTTCTCTTTCTCTACTGTCTTCTGAAATGGAGCTTCAGAGATCATTGCTGGGACTTCTTCTAGGGTTTCTGGTGCTGTCCTTGACCCCGTTATCGAGTGCGAGATTTGTGGTGGAGAAGAACAGCTTGAGGGTCACATCTCCAGATAAAATCAAAGGCACATATGACACTGCCATTGGGAACTTTGGGATTCCTCAGTACGGAGGCAGCATGGCGGGTACTGTGCTGTATCCAAAAGAGAATCAGAAGGGCTGCAAGGAATTCTCTGAATTTGGGATTTCGTTTAAATCGACTCCTGGAGCTCTCCCAACGTTCGTTTTGGTCGATCGTGGAGGTACCCTTTCTTTGCTTTTGAGTAGTTTGATCATTGTTATGAGTTTTGAGGTTCGATTTGATTGTTTTTGTTAATTTGGGAGGTACCCTTTTTGTAGTTTTGAACAATTTGATGATTACTATGAGTTTTGAGGTTCAATTTGTTTGTTTTGTTAATTTAGGAGTTACCCTTTTTGCAGAGTAATTTGAATGTCAATATGAGGTTTGAAGTTCAATTGATGTGTTTTAGTTCATTTTGGGTCTGCTTTTTTTGTAGTCATGAGTAGTTTGATATTGTAAATTTTGAGCTTCAATAGGCCCCTTTTTTGGTCGATTGTGGAGATGCCATTTTTGGTAAGTCTAGTCAATTTGCCTTATTTAGCTCTTCTTTGATTGATTGTACAGACAGTCATTTTATAAATCTGCTTAATTTGTGTCTTGTTAGCAGTTTAGAGTCGTAGTTGGTGTTGGCAGTCACTGAAGAGATGCCCTAATGTTATTTTGAATCTAGATTCCTGCTTTAAAAATTTTCAGGCTTATATGGATGTAATGTCTTCTTAATTATTATTATTAACAGTGTGTTTAGCAATTTTAGCTAGGAGTGAAGAGAAGGAAACATATATGAGAGAAAATAAGAGATGAGAAAAGAGAAGTCTTGTTTGGATAGGCTAGAAAGAAGGGGAGACAGAATATTAATTGGGGATATTTTTGAAATATTAAAAAGTCAACAATACAGAAATCTCATTCTCTCAAATCTCTGCATTAGTCGTAGAAAAAATTAAAGTGGAGTCGGAGAGAACTTTTGGGGTTGTTGGGAGGGGAAGAAAACTAGTACCCCCCTTAGCAGGTCCCTACAAGATACTTTCTAGTATTGCTTATTTGTCTGAGTTTTTTCAGCATTGCTTGTGTTGAAACTGTTGTTTGTGCTTTCCAGATTGCTTCTTTGCCTTGAAGGTTTGGAATGCCCAGAAGGCTGGGGCTTCTGCAGTTCTTGTTGCTGATAATATTGAGGAGCCATTAATAACCATGGACTCACCGGAAGAGGATGGTTCAACTGCCAAATACATTGAAAACATAACAATACCATCTGCACTCATTGAAAAAAGTTTTGGGCAAACTTTAAAGAAATCAATCAGTTCTGGTGATATGGTCAATGTGAATCTTGACTGGAGAGAAGCTGTTCCACACCCAGATGATCGTGTGGAATATGAACTATGGACCAACAGCAATGATGAATGTGGGGTTAAATGTGACATGTTGATGGAATTTATGAAGGATTTTAGGGGTGCAGCACAGATACTTGAAATAGGTGGTTACACTCAGTTCACACCTCATTATATAACTTGGTACTGTCCTCAAGCATTCACCTTAAGCAAACAGTGCAAGTCCCAGTGTATCAATCATGGAAGATATTGTGCTCCTGATCCTGAACAGGACTTCAGCACTGGTTATGAAGGGAAAGATGTGGTTCTTGAAAATTTAAGGCAGCTATGTGTTTTTAAAGTGGTAAATAAGACCAACAAGCCTTGGGTATGGTGGGACTATGTAACTGATTTTCAAATTAGATGCCCCATGAAGGAGAAAAAGTACAACAAGGAATGTGCTGACAGTGTCATTAAATCTCTTGGTAAATGATTAGATATTGCATCTAATGTTTCTAAGAATATTAATGGTTAATTAGTGTGGCCTTCATTTTAAATATTTATGTGACATATTTTCAGGCCTTGATATTAAGAAGGTTGAGCAGTGTATGGGAGACCCAACTGCAGACTCTGAAAATTCTGTTCTGAAAGAAGAGCAAGATGCTCAGGTATTTGTCTCTGTTCAATGCATTTTCGTTCTATATATATCCTCTTCATTTACATGTTTTTAGTGTGTATGATCAATATCTGCCGCTTAGTGCAATTCTTTGAATTGGTCATATTAGTTTATTTCTTTATACTTGCTTGACAAGAACGCTCTTTGTAGGTTGGGAAAGGATCAAGAGGTGATGTAACCATATTGCCTACCCTTGTTGTCAATAATCGACAATACCGAGGTTTGCCTTTGTCCTGTTCTTATATTTCTTAGATAACAATCTGGAAGTTTCCCTCTCTAAAATATTTGCTTGCAGGAAAGTTGGAGAAGGGTGCAGTTCTGAAGGCTATCTGTTCTGGTTTCGAGGAAACTACTGAGCCAGCTGTTTGTTTGAGTAGTGGTAAGTAAGCCCCTCTTGTTATTCTGGTGTTTCTTATCTCTTTCTGATTTATTCATTCTGAACTTGAGTTCTGCATTCACTATTTACTCATGGTAGATGTCGAGACAAATGAGTGCTTGGATAATAATGGTGGTTGCTGGCAGAATAAAGCAGCCAACCTCACAGCCTGCAAGGTACAAATTGTAACTTACTGGCTAATGAGTCTTGAAAAATGAGAAAATTGAGTATATTAACTCTTGTTCTTTGTGACTTTGGTTTGTTTACTTAGGATACATTTCGTGGGAGGGTATGTGAGTGCCCTCTGGTTGATGGTGTGCAATTTAAAGGAGATGGTTACACTACCTGTGAAGGTAAAAAATATATAAAACTTCTGCTTTTTGTTTGTGCTAAAACAGACATGACATTAGGGAAAACAAAGTTGAGGGAATAAAAATTGTGGATACTGACTTTTATGTTCAATTAGCCAAAAGGTCTTATCTAGGTTTAGTGTGTAAGGATCTTGTTCTGTATTTGCATTTTGCAAACTTCAATTTTTTAAAAGATAAAATATCTATATGGGCTCCAAATCAACGTAAATCTTCCCAAAAATTTATTTTGTTATTCTTCTTCATTATAATCAAAGAATAGCTCAGATTCTTCCTTTTTGCAAACATTTTTCCTTATTCTTCACTTTTTATTGAGGAATTTACCTTAAATTTCCAGCAAGTGGGCCTGGGAGGTGCAAGGTAAACAATGGAGGTTGTTGGCATGAAGCTCGAGATGGGCATGCATTCTCTGCTTGCACAGTAAGTGGTTTTTTTTAATTCCCATTTTCTGTTAAAATTAAATTATGCTCTCAGGAAATAACTTTAGATTTGAGAGTCCTATCAAAACATTTAGTTGTAAGTTGGGTTTTTTTTCTGAGCAGGATAATGGAGAGGTCCAATGTCAGTGTCCTCCTGGGTTTAAAGGTGATGGTGTCAAAAGTTGTGAAGGTAAGAGAAATTACCGCCTTGGTGTGTCCTGTTGGTTTTCAGCTTTACTGTAATACACAATGTATGTGAAAAAAGCTCTAGTTTGGACCACTAGAAATTAAGGTCTGGGCATGTTCTGTTGTTTGTTTTCACTGTAATACAATAATACAACATAAGTCCACTAATGGATTGATGTCTAAGAAGCTTAAGTTCAGACCACTTTGATCACAGTGGTGCATCAAGGCATATGCCACAAGGAGTACTTGACCTTGCTAAATGGTGTGCTTGCACATGAGTTTGCATGAATAGATCTGCTAATGTATCTTTCTCTAGCTTCATGTTTAACTGGAAAATATGGCTTTGCCTGAATAAAAAGTAATGTCACTCAATAGGAACTGCACCAATATGTACAACCAAAGAATTTTTGGGTCACAGGAATCAAGCCCCTAGGATTGTATGTATATTCACACCTCTATGTATTCCTTTGGTGTTTAAGTTTCAAATCATTGAGAATGAATCTACAAGCTATGTTTTAAAGCCTCTCGTTGAGTGGGTTTGCACCCTGCTGGTTAAGTTATACCTGGACCTGGTGGAAATCATTTAAGCCTTCATGTCACATTTAGGTCAGTGAAGTTTAGCTTTATCCGAATCATTGTGGATGATCCTTGTTGAGCCAATATCCCGCTCAGATCTGAATGGTCAAATTCAATTTTTTTTTATGCATTTATGCGGTGAACTGGAGACCAATCTAAAGGCTTCGTACCATGCTGAACTTCTTAACCTTGCTCTTCATGAAATCAGCCAATGTGATATTAAAGAAGACCATCATGATCCCATGGATACGTCATGACTATCTGACTTATTTCTTGAAATAAAAAGAAAAAGTAACGGGGCTGTGGTTGGTTCATTTTTTCTTTTGGCTTGGTACATGTCATGTTTTTTAGTCCCTAATTAGGACAAAACAAAACTCTTGTTGGATCAAATTAGAAAGAAAAAAATGTTTGCAATGAAATATCTTGGACCTAAATGTTGCTAAACTTTTTTTCTTTTTCTTCTTAGATGTTGATGAATGCAGAGAGAAGAAAGCTTGCCAGTGCCCTGAATGTAGCTGTAAAAATACCTGGGGGAGCTATGACTGCTCGTGTAGTGGGAATCTTCTGTATATCAAGGACCATGATACCTGCATAAGTGAGTCCAGAAACTCAAGCTTTTAACTCAACTTTATATGTCCTAAATATATAATGCAAGTGCTTATTTCGATGTGCTCTCCTTGGTAATGTGCAGGTAAGGCTGCTAGTGGGGGAAAGTCTGCATGGGCTGCTGTGTGGGTTATTTTGATAGGCTTGGCTATGGCTGGCGGTGGGGCATATCTTGTGTACAAATATAGATTGCGGGTGAGCTTTCTGTGCTTTATTTCTCTTTTGCAAATTTCATATATCATTGGTAATTCTTGAGTCTCCATTTTGTGGTGGTGATATTGGTGGCTGTTTTCCTGAGGTTGATAAAATTGCTTTTATTGGATACATCAGATGATACTCTGGCTGTGCAAAGATTACCCTTTGCACTTCATTGGCATTAATTTTTGAATATGTAAACCTAGAACATTCCCATAGACGTCATGGTGAAGTAAAGTAGAACTGTAGAACCATTTCTTGCTATGGGCCAGGCCTGCATATTGACTGGGGTGTTGACCCCAACCTATTGGCAGGCCACTAAGGTTATCTTGCCTTGGAATTATCTGTGTTAAAGAAACTCCAAAAGTAACCAAGCCTATGGAACAAATTTGTCTGTATACATGCGGACTCTTGTATGTGGGAAGCTTTTATGTCAAAATTGACAAAAAAAATCTTCCTAGTGTCTTTAACTATGGTGTGTGTTGAACCCTTCAAGGTTTAAGAACTGTTAGGTTGGTCTTACTATGTGCTCTGCTTTACACTGCATTTAGTATGTGCTCTATTTGGAACATGATTTTATTAGGGAGTTAAATAATCTCAGGACACGAATATTTTCCGTCTTTTTTATTTAACATTTTCAGGTTGTTGATACTTTCTATGCTCCTTTGCAGTCATATATGGATTCAGAAATAAGAGCTATAATGGCACAGTATATGCCTCTGGACAGTCAAGCTGAAGTTCCAAATCATGTGAACGATGAACGAGCGTGAAAACAGAAACCCCCATTATCGCATGCTGAGGATTTTATGTGATGCAGCATGGATATGGATTGTTATACATCTTTCGATTTTCAGTCTTGAATTTTGAGCCCGATCTTTTATCCTCTACGTCATGTTGGATTGTAAATGAATGCAGATTAGAATGTCTTGTTTTTTTAGGACTGTAGCATGCCTACCCCTTGGAGTAAGGTAGATTGCAAGGAGTTTTAGATGTAGTAGCAAACAACTCTCTTCCCATCCCAAAGTCACGAAATCTTTTCCTCAGATTTAAATTGTTATTCTGTAATTTACTTTTGCCTGTAAGAAGAGACTGACTTCATGTCATATTTATACCTTACTGATCTAAGGAGAATTATAGGTATATTATTTGCACAAAACAATTTAAGATTGGCCACTTCAAATTTTATTTAGAGTGAATTTAAGGGCCATTGCCTGCTGTTTTGTAGTTCATTGTGATAAATAAACACTCCAAAATAGAAGAAGCCGTTTGCCAATTACTACCTCTTTGTGTTAGGATGGTTCTCCATATCAACATCCATATTTATTCATCATCCATGATACAAAAACTGAGATAGAACCATTTAAATGCTAACCAAACGTGCTTCATGTCCATGTGGTCGTGTCCATAAGGTTCATGTCCATGTGGTCGTGTCCATAAGGTTCATGTCCGTATGTTGCCAAGATTAGTAGGGCTATCTCCTACAACCGCATAGGAAATGGGTGCTACCATGTGATGTGCTAACTGTCTCAGGCGACGCATACCATGAGAAGTGATCGAGGCTGCGGCTCTCTGTCTAGTAAATCATGGATTCGATCGATTTTGTCAATCATTTATGTCATCCTTCTACATTTTGTAGGTAGTATTTGGTCAAAAATAAAGGTTTGAATAGAGACATGATATAAAAGCGAAGAACAATGATTTTAGGAAAAGTGAATATGAATGTGAGACTTGAATAGCACCTTGTTTATATAGAATTACAACGGAATATATTTAGAAAATGTGGCGTTTGCGGATTGGAAATGACACGTCAATGTTCCACAAAATACTTGTCTTTGTGTCACTTTTAGACAACTGTCGCATTTGGATAGGGACTAACACGCAAAGTTACTTATTTTCATCGACAAATGTCATTACTGGATTGGACTTGACACATCAATTTAGAACAAATCACACATAACTATTCTTTTTTATTTTGTTTTTGTTTTTGTTTTGTTGTAATAGATGCTTTATTAAAATAATAAACACCATAAATCTCTGATTATGTACAATCCACATTTACTTTTGGGTGTTAATAGTATTATTATATAAGCACAAATTGGATTAGATGAGTCAACAAAGTTGCAAATGAACTTCAGTCTATGATAGTGCTTTTTTTTTAAAAAAATTATTAAAATCAGTGCTGCAATGTATTAGCAGCCATCAGCAAAACCCAGAGAGAATGTGTTTTGTACATAAAATTCTGTCATGGCCACCTATGCCCTTACTTACATTGCTTGTAAGTAAAGGTAATCGTGGAGGAACAAATAGGGTTTTCCACCATATGAAGAAAGAAGAAGAAAAAATTCTGTCATGGCCACCTATGCCCTTACTTACATTGCTTGTAAGTAAAGGTAATCGTGGAGGAACAAATAGGGTTTTCCACCATATGAAGACAGAAGAAGAAAAGATTAGTGGAGAAAGGCAACTCTTTATGACAAATTAATGCAGTCTTTTCAGATCGAAAACAAGAAGAAAATGGATCCAAAACAAAAAAAAAAAGAAAAAAAAAGAAAAACTAAGGGTGCACTCCAGCACAGTCCTTCAAAGACTTAATCTTTATTTTATTGAGTGTGACAACAACATCTTGCATGTTAATGCTCTCTTCTTGAAATTCTGCCGAACAAGCTAGAGCTAATCTCATAATGGATGATAAGCAATCCCTCCTGCTCACAAAATCCCGATCTTCCTTTGTCCCAAATAAATCGGCATCCGCAACTTCAACTATTTCAGCATCTGGAAACAATGAATTTGCAATCCATTGCTTTAAATTCATTTCACCAACAAACATCTCATTTGTTGTCTTCCTTTTTGTGAATGTCTCCATCAGTACAACACCGAAACTGTACACATCCCCTCTCGTTGAAACTACTCCTTCCATGCCAAACTCTGTGATATTATGTATGTGAATTTAGTTATATATGTCGAAACTATACACATCCACTAGGGGTATTGCTGATATGATCCCTGGAATAATATATTTCAAGTTGGATGTTCTAGCTTTCCTTGAATTTGGTTGAAGTGTACTATTTTGGCATGGTGGAACATGGAGTCGCTTCACCACAGAATGCACCATTCGATACCTTTTAAATATAATATATTTATGTACAGCCGCGCGGCTATACTACGGCATTTTATAAAAAGAAATCGTATAGCCGCAAGGCTATACCTTTTTTTGACACGTGGGTGCCTAATAGCTAGGCGAATTATATATATATATATAGTATAGCCGCGTGGTGGTACTCGTTTTGACATTTGGGTGCCTAATCTCTAGGTGGGTATTTTTATTTTTAAGGGTTATTCGCAGCAATGGTCCCTCAACTATACCCGTAGTTACAGTTTGGTCACTCAATTCAATTATTAGTTGCAGAGGTCACTCAAGTAGGTGTTTTGTTGCACCGTTAGTCCTTCCGTCAAGTTTGTGACTTTTTCTGTTTAAAATGATTACGTGACAAGCATATCTTAGATTATTGATGGGCAAATGTGACTTTTCATTTAGGATTTTTTGTAGCAATGATCCCTCAACTATACTCGGAGTTACATTTTGGTCACTCAACTCCAATTATTAGTTGCAGAGGTCACTCAATTAGGTGTTGTGTTGCACCATTAGTCCCTGCCATTAGAGAGACTTGACGGTATGGACTAACGGTGCAACACAACATCTAATTGAGTGACCTCTGCAACTAATAATTGAATTGAGTTACCAAACTGTAACTACGGGTATAATTGAGGGACCAATGCTGCGAATAACCTTATTTTTAATCAACCGTACAGCCGCTCGGCTATACTCGGTTTTTTAAAAATTTTTTAAAAATAGTATAGCCGTGCGGCGATACTCGGTTTTTATGTTTATTATTACGAAGGTATAGCCGGGCGGCTATACCGTTTTTACACGTGGACGCCTAATAGCTAGGTGGACCCTTTTTTTATATAAGCAGTATCTCGGGTTTTTAATTTTTTTTAAAAAAATTGTATAGCCGGGCGGCTTTACTGGGCTTATTTTAAAATTTTAAAAATAAATAGTATAGCCGAGCGGCTATACTATTTAGATACCCTTTTCCCTTTTTTTTTTCCCGTGATTTTCGTTTAGAGCGTTATCCATTACTATTAGGCCATGACCAGAGTCTCCATTGTCCCTTTTTGAATTTTTACTTTTACAGAATTATTACCTGCATAAAGAGAATTTAGAACTTTCACGTTTAATTCTATATTACAAACGTATGTACGTATTTTTCAATAATACATCTGTGTTTTGTACACGTCTTAAAGACTCGGTAAAATTCACATTTTTAATACACATATATTTTACAAAATTTACGTATTATACACATAATTCTAACATAATATTAAGGAAAAATATAAATAAATTATATTAAGATATAAAATAGTGGCCGGTTGGTACGTAGTTCCAACGGTCACCTTCTTAGATTTATCAAATATACAGTACCAGAGGACAACGATGCCACCGTAGGGTTTCCGAGCCACACAGACATGAACTTCACCACCATTGTTGTTCAGCATGATGTCGCTGGCTTGGAGGTTAGAACAAAGGAAGGAGATTGGATTAATGTTGAGTGCAAACCCTCACAAGTACAGTTCGTATTGTCCAAGTCAAATAATCCATGTCCCAGTCTTGAATCACAAATTCCTCTGAGTAAGAAAAACATGTTATTCTTAATAATTAATATATTTTGAATGATTAGACTGCACTCCAACACAGTCCTTCAAAAACTTAGTCTTGATTTTATTGAGTGTGACTAGAGCTTCTTGCATGTTAATCCTCTCTTCCGGCAGTTCTGCACAACAAGCTAGAGCTAATCTCATAATGGATGATAAGCAATCCCTCATGCTCACAAAATCACCATCTTCCTCTATCCCAAGTAAATTGGCATCAACAACTTCAACAATTGCAGCATCTGGAAGTAATGAATTTGCAATCCATTGCTTTAAATTCATCTCCCCAACAAACATTTCATCAGTTGGCTTCCTTCTTGTGAACGTCTCCATTAGTACAATACCGAAACTATACACATCTCCTCTGGTTGAAATGATTCCTTCCATTCCAAACTCTGCAATATTATATATGTGAATTTAGTTATATATGAAGGAAAATCATAAGGTCACCTTGTTCATAATGAAGGACAACATAAATTAAATTGAAAAGTAAACAAGCAACAGTACATCACCTGGAGCCATACCCAATTGTGGCAAGGGTCATGGTTTGGGTCATAGAATCTCCTTCACCTAAGAGTCTTGCAATGCCAAGATCAGCAACATGTGCAACCATATCATCATCAAGTAGTATGTTCCCTGGCTTCACATCACAATGTACAACATGATTTGGACCATGACCATGATGAAGATATTCCAATGCTGATGCAACATCTGTCATTATATTGAACCTTTGTAGGATATTCAAAGGAGAGTTTTGATTTTGAGAGTACAACCACTTCTCAAGGCTCCCATTAGGCATGTATTGTAGCACCAAGGCTTTGAAATCAGGTTGACTGCAACAACTGATGATTTTGATAAGATTTTGGTGATGAATATTGCTCAGTGTTGAAAAAGTAATGCATATTTGTGTAGATGTAACTACACAATTCTAGAAAACTCAAGAACCTACAAACTAGATGATGGAATGTCTGCTACTCATCAATCTCTAAGAAAGATGAAGTTTCCAGATGCAAGACACATATGGCTAAAGACAAATATCAATGGAGGAATTCTCTAGAGCAAGACTACATTAACTAGATATTATATTAGAGTAATATAGTTAAGTCTAGAAAGTTGTATATGCTAGTGGCTGTAAATGAAGAAGCGAAGTCGGTGGAACTTGGGCTATGTCGGTTAGGAACAATTATAAATAGGCATCAAGCCATCCAATGTAATGAATCAAGTGAAAACTGAAGCTACAGCTTGTCTAACTTCCAGCCAACTCTTGTATCCAATTCTAAAGCCTTGTACCCTTCTTAATAAAATAAAATTATCTTGTTACCCTTTCAAAAGCTTTCTATTCCACATAAACAATATTGTCCTAAATAGTAAACTAACTATTCTCTAAGCATCTCTTCTCCCTTCAACTAACAGTGGTATCAGAGCAACACACATTACACGTCCTACAAACTAACACTCAGCACATCACATTCACTATCAAAACTCCTGAAAGCCCCTTCAATCTGTAAATTGAAAACCTTTACAGCAACATCTATCCCATCTGAAATTGTGCCTTTGTATACTGAGCCAAGACCCCAGTGCCAAGTAAGTTGCTTTCATGAAATCCATTTGTTGCCCTTTTAGAGCCAGAGAGTTGATTACCGTCCAAACGAAATTCAGCTAGCCTTGCCAGTTGACAAAGTTGATGTGGGATGCAACTTGTTACCATCCAAATACAAACCTTGGAGATTCCTAAGTCTTCCCACTGAGGTTGGAATTGAGCCAGTTAATTGATTGTTTCCCAGAGCTAAGGCTATCAAGCTGCTTAAGTTGCCGATATCATCGGGAATCTTACCCCTCATGCTACAATTTCTTAATTCCAGATATATAAGTGATGTGGAGAGATTCCCAAAGGAAACAGGAAGAGTGTCATTTAATGGATTATTTGACAAGGTCAATCTCTGCAAATTTGTAAGATTAGCCAAACAAGAAAGGAAGTTTGCTTCCGGAGTTGAAGTATCAATGGTCAAATTATTCGTGTGCAAGCTAAGTAAGTCAAGGTTTGTTAAGGCACAGAGCGTGCTAGGAATAAACCCAGTAAATGAGTTACCGCCCATTTCTAGCTTGGTGAGCTTAGAACCATTATTAGAGATAAAGTTGGGAATGGCTCCACTGAGTTCATTCATTCCTATATATAGCAATTCTAGGTTTGGAAGTCTAAGGCCTATGTCTGCTGGGAGGCTACCTGAGAGCTGATTACTAGTAAGCGAAATTGCTGTTAACATGGACATATTGAAGATTGCTGATGGGATGGGGCCATTGAGATTATTAACCCCGAATGAGAAAACCTGTAAATGCTGAAGATCACCAATCTCATCTGGTATAGTACCTGCAACAATTAATTAATATCAGCACAAGCCAGTGGTACATAACTTCCCGATGTTGAAAGATGTTCTAAATTCGAATGACATTCTTCCTATTAATTAAATACGAATCTTAGTTATGAATTATTAATTAAGATGTAAGTAATGATAAATCATGAAAGGAACAATAGTATAAAATGAATAGAGTTGACATGACATTTCAAATACCTGTCAAATTGTTGTAGGCAATATAAATCTCCATTAATTGGGTCAAGTTCCCCATATTTTTGGGTATGCTTCCACTGAAATTGTTATTCTCCAATACTAATTCCAGAAGCTCTTTGCATTGCCATAATTTGGATGGAAGCGGACCACCAAACTGGTTGTTACCCAAATTCAGCACCTGATTATTAGGAAGATGCTGACATATATTGTCTGCAATGCCACCATTCAAGCTGTTTCCATGTAGTGACAATACAGTCAAAGAAGACATGTTGAAGACAGCCACAGGAACATGCCCTTTTAGGGCATTGTCTTGCACATACATGAACTCCACCTGATCTAAAGAGCCAATCTCATTTCAAATTTCTGAAAAATATCGATAAACTCATTATAAATGCGTGTATATATAATTAATGACACTGCAACATTGTTGTAGTCAAAGCTTAGCCGAGTCATATATACCTTTGAAATTGTTGTCGTCAAAGAGTATCACCTTCAACATTGTTAAATTCCCTATTTCTCTTGGTATGCTACCTGTTATATATGTGCGCCACAAAGAAGAAGGAAAAAAAGAAAAAGAAATAACAGATATAGTTAAGCACATCTCATCGTTTAGATTAATAACAAGATGTTATAATGTAATGATTGATCAACAATATATTCCTAGATAGTTGGTTGTTGGTGCGCACCTGATAGCTGGTTATTTTCCATATTAATAACTTGCAGTGCAGATAAGTTGAAGATTGCAGCAGGCCTGGAACCTGAAAACTGATTACCAAAAATATTGAAGGCTTGAAGTTTGGATGAGGACCCGAACCACGCTGGAATGGTTCCCATAAAATTGTTGAATCCGAAGTTAATCAACTGCAGTCAGCATAAACGGGCCAATTCTTGGGGCAAGGTACCATGGAAACTGTTATTTCTGAAGTGCAACTTAACAAGAAATGAGAGGTTGCCTAGATGGGGAGGAATGGTGCCTGTGAGGTCCATGTAAGAAAGGTTCAAGGCTGTGACTTAAGGTGGTGTATGCCACAAGCAACGCCCACCCAGTTGCAAATAGAGGTAGTGGTGGACCATTTGGTGGTCAAGATGTTGTGAGGATCATTGGTGATATGGGATTTGAGAGCAAGAAGAGCAGACTGATCTGTGGTGAAGTTGGTAATTCGTGCTGCTACTGGGCCTTTAGTTATACACAGCAATAGCAACGTTATTATTGTCAAGAGGAAACCAGGTTTTCGCTCCATTAGATTGGATTGGATTGCTTATTGACTGTTGCTGGACAAGATGTGTGCAATTGTAGAATTCTTTGTTAAACTGATTTGGCTTAGGAGGGAATTAAGTTCAAAGTTTAAATAGCTTTTAAATGATCTGAAAGAAAAAGAATGTCCATTGCCGGGGGTTTCATATGTAAGATGTTAGACCTATATTCTCCTAGTATTGAATCCAGATCACGAATCACAAACATATTCCTTAAATATATCTAACTAACATAGTTGATAAAATCCCTACGAATAAGAAAAAAGACACATGTTTTTCTTAATTAAACTATAATTTGTATAATAACGTATAAATTCCGGTGATGCTAAGCTTCATAATCAATTTCGTGTATCTTCTAGAAGCCAGAGAGTCGAACATTAAACAAAGATGGACGATTAGCTCTCCAACTATTAATTTCATGTCGATGAATCAAAGTCCTTGTAATTTATAGCTCTCCAACTCCAAGTGGTCTCAGAGAGATTGCCTTCTTTTTTGGTGAAGTGAAGTGAGAAGGCACTTGGTGTGAGCCAAGGCCAGGAACCCCAGACTCTGTACTGCAGGACTTCTTAACTTCATTTGTGGAATATTAAAAGATTGCAGTAAGATACAAGAACATGGTTCATGTTACTCTCCAAATAATAAACCATACCTCATTTGCCATGAATCTTTACTATAAGACCGATGGACACTACAATTGTGACTTCAATGGCATTGGCCTCGTCATCGTGACTAATCCAAGTAAGCCAAATGATACACTCCAAAATGTATTTGAGTTGTTTGATTTACCTCATTGCCATGATTCTTACAAAATGTGTTCATGATCATGTGTTGCAGGTTTTGGTGATTGCATCTATGCCTGAGTCTGAACAAAAGGAAAATGGTATTTGAATTTACTCATGAATGGGATGGAGTGGAAGAGTTATAAAAACCAACTTGATCGTTCTGAAAGAAAACAAATCTAATTTTAATGCAAGAACTCCCAACTGGTGCAACAGAAACAGGGAAACGTTAGATGTCTTTAAAAAGGAAGAAAAGTTTGCATGTCTTCACATCTCTTTCCACCAACTCTCCAACTTTTCTCAGAATCCAAGGTTGATAGTTATAACCTTCCAAAAAAAATTAATGGAGAATTCTGACCAAAGAAAGCTCAAGCCCAGACAAAGAAAAGTGTTACACTCTCTGAAATTTCTGTTTAACTTGAATTTGGAATTATATGACAGGGAAGACTGGAATTAATTGAACCTTGGTTGTAAGTTATAACCAACCAAAGAAGCTGAGGATATTCAAAGGATAGTTTTGATAATGGGAGCTTAAATTCCCTTCCACAAAAGTAGGATTCAGTTTCCCATCAAATTCAAACTTGCTAAACATGAAGAAGAGAGTAAAAGAAAGTGGCTGCAGAAGAAAATGTGCCTACAATGACACAATATTTCTGGGGTCAAAAGGTGGTGCATCTGATACAGCTCTTGCTCGAAATATCGGCTTCAAAGAAGAATCGCTAGGCAGTAGACTGAAAGAACAAAAGAACAGAACCAGACCAACCCTGGCACCCAGATCCACCTAGCGCCGCCTAGAATCGCCTAGACCCGCCTAGCCTCGCCCAGCCCCCCCTAGCGCCGCCCAGTCCCGCCTAGCACCGCCCAGACCCTTCTAGCTCCTCCCAGACCCGCCCAGGCCGCATTGGCCGATTTTTCGTAATGCAGAGTATGGAGTTTTCGTAATCTAGAACCCTCTGCTTTTCATCTGCTA